>AZIM01000430.1:115926-127676 GCA_000516915.1 Ophiophagus hannah | reverse complement strand
CACACTCCCACTCCCTCTCGGCTGTTCCTCCTCTCCCTCGGAGTCAGATTCTAACAGGGGCGTGTCAGGAGAAGGGTAGAAATGAAAAACCTATTCCCATGAGCTATGGTTATTACTTTAGCTAAACAACATTACTGAATGTGTGGATTCTGGTCACTGCCTTCTGTCCTGCATCTTCATATGTTCTGAAAATTAAAGTGAGCTCACTTCCACTTTCTGAGCTTGAGATGTACTGTAGGGCGCTCTCAACACGATCCTGGTCTCTGTCATGTTAATCCCATAACCGGCAGCTTGAGCTTCTTCAACCGTCATCACCCTCATCCCAGAGCCCACGTGAAAGACTATTTGCCAAATGGAGGGAGTTCCAGTTACGACCTAAAACATGGGAGCAGAAAGCAAGAAAACCGAAGCATTTTAGGAGTGATATAACTGTCCACATGGAAATTATGCTACCTGGGCTCTGTTTGGATTAAGGAGAAGACAGAGAAATACCTCTGAGAAAGCAGATGCCCAGTCTTCAGGTTGATCTTGAACAAAACCATCTGAGATTAAAGGAACATTTCTTCTCGCTGAGACCTGGAAGGGAAACAAGAGACAGTATAGTTGGAAGATACTTATTTAAGAGGTTTAAGAGCATAAATGTCTATTACTCCATCCCATTGCTTCCAGTTCTTAATTCAGCCTGGATGTTTTTGCAGTCATTAAGACAGGGGTGGGGAACTATGGCCACTTTATAACTTGTGGACTTCAACTCCTAGAATTCCTGAGCCAGCATGGTTAGCTTAGGAATTCTGGGAGTTGAAGTCCACAAGTCATAAAAGGGCTGTAGTTTTCCACCCCTGCATTAAGCTATAACCTTCTCAATAATTACAATCTGTTTCTTCCTTTCTTGATGGTCAAGAAGGGCCATGTTCTGACCTGCAGAGTTACCATCTTGGGATCTCCCTATTCTGGTTTGATTTGTGATGGAAAACAGCATAGTGCAAACATGCATTAAATGGAAGTCACTTTCTTTGATCAGGAGGACCCAGAATGAGTAATGAATGTTCCATTTGCCCAGGCTAATATAGTTGAGCATCTTCTGCTTCTGCAGCCTGCCTTCTAGTGAGGCAGGAGCAACAAGTATTAACTGAGCTAGGAAGACTAGAGTTTAGAAGTGGATTAATCTAGTTCACCAGCCACACTGGCAGCTCACCACAACTTCCTGCTTAAGGAAACACTCCTTGCAGAAATCAGAAGTATGTGTTATATTATCAGAAGCTTAGAGGAGGTCATATAAAGCAAATGTGTTACAGTACATTGGGGAAGTCCTGAGATGACGTGCAGGTTTGTCTCACCACAGAATGGTTAGTTGCTACACCGAGACCATGCAATTGGGAGATGAGCACTCAGTTTGGCGACAGGCCACCTTCCTCATATTTGTAATCCTGAGGCCAGCTGATATCTCTGGGATGTTGATCCATGCTTCCTAGATCATGCTTTCCAGATGAGGCAAGACACATTACATTGCAAGCAGGACATGACGAAGAGCCTTATTTCATGCCCATGCTATAAATTAAGTGTTCTCACTTCTACTACCTCTATCAAAGATGCCAGTCTGATCTAACCACATATCTATGCTGCCCTGACTTCAGCTGAGTTTTCCATCATGGATCAGTGGAAAACTGAGGAGAGAACATTGTCTCTATTTCTACTGCTTAAATTCTCAGATTGATGGGTGTGGTATTATTCCTTTATTTACCTATGGCATATCATACATGGACTACAATATAGTAACGTTTCACCCAGATTAGTAAAATACAATAAAATAGAAATGTTAAAAAGATCTGTGTTCAAATACCAAATGTCTAAGCCATCTAGCCACTGAAGCACAGCATCATTTATATTAACAAAATCAGATACTGGACCGGTGTAATATTGTGTGTGGTATATAATATGGCTCTTTATATGGTATAATATGGGTCTTTATATGTGTTACTTCAATTGTTCAATTTCAAACTTGCCTCCAGGCACATTCAAGGTTATCTGAAAACAGAACCAGCCTTACTATGCTAAAAAAACAAAACAAAACTCCTTAGTGCAGAAAATTCTGGGTCCAGCTCTGCATTATTCTTCCCCCAGTCCCTAGACTGGACTGACCCATTGCTCTGGAGTTAGGCAGTTGGGTCCTTTCTGCAGCAGGAAGGTTTCTTCCAGCATTTTCCCTGAAACCAGATTCAGCTGTCATTCTAGCTGGATCCAATGACTGGTATGATGATGGAACAGGCTAATGTTCACTCAAATAGACTATCCCAATACAAAAAATATTCCACGGCCTCGCATTGACATGAAAGAAATCCAGCTACTGCCTTAGTTTATCACCTGTTGAACTACTCATCAATCTCATCTTAGTGAGTCAAACCCAGTGGCTATACAGGTAGTCCTCAACTTACAACCACAGTTGAGCCCAATCTTTCTGTTGCAAAGTGAGACATTTGTTAAATGAGTTTTGCCCAATTTCACCACCTTTCTTACCACCTTTATGATCTTTGTTAAGCAAGTGCTGCAGTGGTTAAGCTAGTCACAGGATGGTTAAGTGAAACTGGCTTCCCCATTGACTTTGCTTGTCAGGTAGTCCCAAAAAGTGATCACATGACCCCCAAGGCACTGCGACGGTCATAAATAGGAGTCAGTTGCCAAGTGTCTGAATTTTTGATCACATGACCATGGAGATGCCGCAATGGTAGTGTGAAAAATGGTCACGTCCCTTTTTCAGTGCCATTGTAACTTTGAANNNNCACTAAATGAAGTGTTGTAAGTCAAGGACGACTGTAGTGGAAAGCTGGATGTGCTTGTGTTGTCTCAGGCAACTGAACAGAAGAGCACACAGCCCTACTTGTGGGTATCGGTAGTATTTGTCAAAATGCTAGAAGGAATGAAAGGCAGAGACTGGCAAGATTTTCATGTCCTCACCCTTCCCAAAATTGCCTCTCCCCAATTCAACATCTAGCCAGAGTACAAAATTATACTTGCAAAATGTGACTTTCTCTGGCAGAGGATTTAGGGCTTCTTGGCTACAGATTCTGCAATTGGTATCCATAAAAGAGAACATACAGTGCCAGCATTAATCTCTTTTCACATTATTTGCCTATAGGCTTTAACCTGGTGATACTAACAACAACCCTAAAGCAGAATCTAAGAGTCGATACAGGTTGAAGTTCCAACTGCATTCTACTTCCATTATTTCTATGTAACATACACAGAACGAGAGCTATTGGAGTGCAGTTCAGCTGTCCACGGTCACGATGCATCTGAGACCTCCTGGCAACATGTTTATAGGAAAACTGTACAACCATCACAATTTTGGTTGTGCAGCACTATCAGTGGCTGAGGGTTGCTCGACTGTTCTCCAAACTTACCTCCATATAGTTTGTCTCACAGACAATTTCCCTGGGCTGCCATGGGCCATACGAGCAACTCATAGGGACATTAAGCAAAGCTGCATTGTGCATCTCTGGGTGTGTTGCTGCCTGGATTTGTATGGTTAGTGTGAACTGCCGATCATCCTGAATAAAAGGTTGCAGAAAGAAGAAAACAATAATTAACAGCAAGGTCTTTGGATGTGCATATAGAAACAACACCTCCAACCTCTTTAGGTTGTGCTGGTTTAAGTACTTAAGGTACAACATTGTCAGTGCGGTGTACTGTTCAGTGTAGGAAGAGGACATCTTCAGAATGGCCGGAACAGGATTAACAATTTCCACATCAACATCACAAGCAGGAAGTTAACGGTGTTGCAGAACAAATTACAAGCTTCATAGGATGGCGACTCACAATTATATAGTAGGACTGCATGTATCCTAGGAAGATGGGCAGTGATAAGTAGTAACATGACCTTGCCTACCCCTAGGTTAGTGTTTGTGTGTACATCTTCCAACCTGGGAACAACATTCTGCATTTTTTTTCAGGGTCCCTCAGATTTTTGTAGATTCAAGTTAAACATCTTAACCCTGGGTATAATGAGGAAAATGTTTGAACACTTCACAGCCCGGGTGTCAAACTGGTGGCCCACGGGCCAGATGCCTCATGAGCAGGCCATGCCCACCCCAGCTCCGCGAATGGGAAAAACATCATGAAACGTCACATGATGGCAACATGACGTGGAGAGTTTGACACCCATGCTTTACAGATTGGCTTATGACAACATAAAAACATAGGGGTTTTTTTTGCTTTGATCACACCCATTTTCTTTCTTGCTCTAGTCTATCCTTATAGTGCCCTCAACACCCTACAGAACTTCTGCCTGCAGCCTTTGCCCAAAAGAAGATGGATGACGAACAAATCATCTTGTTTCAGAAATGAGATGTTAGCACAGAATTCCATAGCCTGGTTTACAGTCAGTCCCACCATTATACACCTATCCTAACCTACCACTATCTGAGTGTAGCAGCCAATCAGGGAGGCCCGGAACTCAATGTTCCCCCATGCATCCTGGAAGATGGTATAGCCACATTTCATAGCCCGGACCTCATCAATCAACCAAGCTCTGCCAAACTGATCTGAAAGAACAAATATATGGGTTATTTAGAAACAAGAGAACTGCATTTCTAAGCACAGTTTTCAGCATCATATTGTTGGCAAGCATGGTCTTGCATAAAATATAGTGGCACAAGCCTTCTTTCCATTTAAGCCAGATCCAGATTTGCAAATATTTGGGGAAAGTGATTTCTTCCCTTGTGGTGAAGCATTAAAGATGGGAGAGCTTGAGTAGAGAAAATATGCACCAGAATTATAGTGATATGCCATCATTGGCAGAGAAGAGAGCACACTACAGAGGTGTCTATAATATTAAATGG
This sequence comes from Ophiophagus hannah, assembly GCA_000516915.1. Lineage (NCBI taxonomy): Eukaryota > Metazoa > Chordata > Lepidosauria > Squamata > Elapidae > Ophiophagus > Ophiophagus hannah. Next base: position 122,841 of record AZIM01000430.1, on the reverse strand, counting down.
CTGCCAAGATAGCTTTTGCCTCAAAATTCAATTGATATTAATAGTTCTAATATACCAGTTTAAAAAATCTGATGATGGTGGGGAGATGTAGTAGAATTACAACATCCAGAAACTATTAAGTATATTCCTTCAAAATGCAAGTGGAGGACATAGGTGGGATTTTCAGGCAGCCTCCCATCCAGGCAGTAAACAGACCCATATATGTGATTTCCAAATGGAATGAAGGGAGGTTAACTTAGGAAGACAAACTGAAGCTATAGCACAAGTTATTGTCACTTGCCTAGAACTTCGAGAGTTAACCACTCAGATAAGAAAGCCACAGTTCTTTGGATTCACTTCCTGAAAGAGGTTGCAGAGAGTGAACACTACATCTGTTTGCAACATTTTAAGGCAGCTGCCAGACGATCCTGGGAATAGACCTGGCTGCTTTAAGATGCTGCAAAGTTGGTCCATGCATGCAACTGTGGTGCATTTTAAAACATTCTGTGGAGATTGACTCTGAAGTACCGCACTGCATTACTGAGTAGCATTACTTCATCGTTGCATCATCAGATGGAATAGCATATTAAAAAGCAAATATCAGATTGAAGAATTTCTAATAATTCATAATAAAAGACAGAAGAGGATCAAGACTCACCAAGGGCAGCAAAACCAACATACTTGTTCTGGAAATAACTCGGATTCAACTTGAGTTTTGCAAGGCTACCTAGACATTCCACTTCCACCTGATCTGAACCGCAAAAAGAAAGAATATTTTATTAGATTTTAATCTCATCTTTCATTCAGGAGCACAAGGCGGTGTACCTAGTGCTTCCTTTGCCTATTTCTCCCAACAATCACCCTGTGAGGGGTGTTGCAAGCTGACTGGATCTGTTTTAGCATCCTTGAATCAGCATGGGAACAAACTTTCCAAAAGGATCAGGTCCTGGTCTCTCCACTGGGCTAGGCGACTGTCAGAATATCTGAAATTCCTGACACGATCCAGTTGATAACTACCGAAGCCTGCACCAACTTACCAGCTTCTCCAGACATTTTACACTCCAATTCCTATCTTTCCAGTCAGAGACTAAAGGCCAAAGAGATAATCCAAATAATAAACCCTGTTAAGCTGTGGAAGGCTGTGATAAACAATACCCAAACCAGCTTACTCTGTGCAGAACCTGTATGAATTATGAATGTAGTATAGAAGAGCTTGGAAGAATTTAACGATAATGCTTTGCCCAAGACTGGATCCCAAGGTGCTTTTCCAATCGAGCAATAGCCAGAAGTATAATATCTGTTGCTATCTTTAGCTGCGCCTACAGATCTCATCTTTCTTGTTAACCATTCTAATAAGGAATAGTGGAAGAAATGATTAGTCAAAGCATCTAGAAGGTGCAATTTCTTTCCTTAGTAGGTTGCACCTTGGGAAAGAGCAAGACAGAATCTCTGCCCAATTTGTGTGATTAGCCAAGGTGAGGACTAGGCCACCTTCTATTTTTTCAAAAGATGGAAAAAAAGTGTGGGGGGAAGACACCTGTGACTCTTTCCACACCATTGAGATGTCCTACTCCAGAGGCAGTCAAAGCCACACAAAGATCTTACAAAGCAGTTTGTTTTGCATTTGCTCAGCCTCCTGCTTACCTGCTAGAGAAACAAGCTGGAGCCATGTTCTGGGGACCAGAACAAGTAGGAGAAACAGTCTGAAAGAGATATTAGGGTACAGGTCACATTTTATACAGGCAACTCAACCATAGGCAGCACTCTCCCCAGGCTGATTGGTATGCTTGATAAGATGCTGGCTAGCTGTAGAAGAAGCTGAGATTTCAGGATCCAGCACAGCTGAAAGCCAGAACCCACTTCAAGGTCTCCCCAGCAGGAAGAGCAGCTGCTCAGCAGCTTTCATTCAGTTCCATTCTCAGAAAATCCATTGCCAGAATAAGTTAACACCCAGACCAGGAGTGGGATTCTACCGGTTCGGCCCGGTTCTGCCAAACTGGTAGCTCTGAAGAGCAGCTGAGACCGAAACGGTTCACTGTGACAATCTTCTGGTCTTCTGTTTGGCCCATCTGCCCGCCCGGGGCTCCAGGCTGTGCTTTCTTCCCTGCTTTTTCCATCTCAGCTGCTTTGCACGGCACAGCTGAGTGCTGTGCATCAGCAAGAGAAGGTGAATGCTTGCAGAAGCCGGTTATTTGTAAACAGTGCGCATGCACAACATGCGTTTGGCGCGCACGCCCTCACCAAACTGGTTGTTATGCCAGTAAGATCCCACCCCTGACCCAGACTCAGTCTTTCCATTAAGCCAAAACCTATAAGGCACAGTAGAGATGATGGGCATATGTACCACTTTGACAACAATCAAATAAATCACATCTTGGTTTTGATTGGCAAACCCAGAGAGAGCATAATACATCCAGTCTGAGTTCCCATCTTAGAATACCACCATAGTTTAGTCATATGGCACCACTGGCTGGGTTCACAAAGTGCTTGGTTTACAACCCACAATGGATTGATTGACCCATCGTATCAAGCCCAATCAAATAAAATCACAGGTTGCAATAAGTTACCTCAGCCAAACATGCTCACAAATTTTGGGTTAGAAAGAGACTCGGGTATAACTAGAGTTTATAGCTATAGTTTAACTTACTAATTAATTTAACTATACACACTAAGCTATCTGCTATGGTTTACAAGCAACAGATGCTTAAGCCAAAATAAAAACAAACCACATTACAACTTAGCGTAGGAAGTTGCATGGTTGTTAGAATATAGTGATAAAACTATTAAGATACAATCTAGGGAAAGCTAACAGTCTATTGTGTTAAATACTTGGGTTCACCTATCACATTAAGCTAGTATCACATTAAGCTATTATCGATAGTTTTGCAAGCTATGTGAACCCAACTAGCTGTTGCTTATCTAATAAACTGCAGTTAAGTAAAATGCAGCTTAATATGACCCACAATCCCAAATAGTAAAGCTTTTTTTAAGTAAGATAAAATTTTTTCTAAGTCCAGGCCAACTTTTTCCACCATCCCCCTAAGCTCACCTTACTGCAAGATACGAAACCATTCTGCTGGAACATGAGAAGGACAAAACTACCAAGCTAAAAGTTCTCTTCCGTAGGATCACTCAGACTTCCCCCATCAGTACAAAAGCAATTTCAAAAGAGAACATTAGGGAGGAGAGCTTGCAGCTGCCTTTTAACAAGCTCTGCCCCACGCTATCCCAGCTGTCTGCTGTTACCTCCCTCCAGTTACTTCTTTTCCTTACTCCTTAATTGGATTTATCAGAGGAAAGATGATGGGGCGTTCCTGTCGGATTGCAAACCTCTGGACTAACGCTGGATGGTAGGGAATCGAAACAGAATCCTCTTCCTCTTTGCTGCCCTCTAGTGGATCTTTGGAATTCTGCAGACTGGATCAGCATCTCAGTCCGAAGGCACCTCGAGCTGCAATCCTAAACGCGCCTTCTTTGGAAATAACTTCATCATAGAATTTACTATCAGGTAAACGTAGGGAAGTTCCAGCGGGCATTTTCCCATTTAAGATACTACTGTAGTAGCCTTATTGTTGCATAGGGCTGACAATGCAAAGGGTAGTAGCTCAGAAAAGCGACTGCTTTTAAATTATAGCACTTTGCTGTCCCTCCGAAAGAGGGCAGGCACGGGCTGGCTTGACTTGGCTTTCTTCAGCCTTGACCTGAGCAAGGGAAACGAATTGACTATGTCCTTCCCATATGGTCTAGCGGTTAGGATTCCTGGTTTTCACCAGGCGGCCCGGGTTCGACTCCCGGTATGGGAAAGATTACTTTTGGAACAATATTTTTTGCCAAGTTGGAGAACGTTAATTTTAACCTAGCTTACATGAAAAATGTTGGTTACGTTCTGTGCTTTTGCAAATCCTGCCCTAGGTATTTGGGAAATGCTTGCCATAGTGCTATCTATCTGTCACCTTCATTTCCTGTGCACTCGATTTATATTTTTACACACCACCCCTTCAATTCAAGGGCCTTTTACAACATTTAAGAAAGGCAATACTGCATAAGAAAATATTGTTTAATGCAATATTCGTAAAATACAACCAACCTAGAATACGATTACTTGACACTTGGAAAATTACAACACAAATTTACAGAAAGTCAGATAAGCATATGATATGTCTTATATAAAGCCCCTTTTGAATGAAGAAGCTGATAGCCTCCTGACTGCTCTTGTCCATTCTAGGGAAAAATTCTAATCTAGGGAGATATACTGCAGCCCACTTCAATTCCAGGTGTTTTGATTCATCTCCAGGTGTTTAAATGTTTACTTTTCATTTCTAGTGGTAAAAAATGATTATGGTTGGGTGCACAGCCAGATGAGTTTGCATTGTTATGCTGCACCTACTGAATCCTTTTCAAGAACCTGAGATAGGCAGATGTTGCTTGTTGGACAGAACTGTTACAGGATGTAAGCTGTTCCACATGAAGCTGTCTTTTGCAATTTTTGTCATCGTCATCATTATGCTTGTCACACAGTCAGATGTTCAGACTGGATTTGGCATTTTTGTCTTCCTGTTTAACTCTTTCCCAAAGACTTGGGACAGGCAGATGTTGCTGAATAATATTAAAGGATACCTTTTACCTGTGCCAAGAAAAGCTGCCTTTTGCAATTGACCGGGGGTGATTTTGTCAATGCCAATGGTAGTCCAGTGATGCCCCAGATGTTATTTGTTTATACAATATATTTATAATACATTTTGTATATTATATATTTATATTTATACATCATGTATCCATCATTTATACATGCCTTTGAGTCAGTCCGACTTCCTTTTGGCAGCCTGGACTAATCGCTTGCCTGCTTTCTATGGCTGAAAAAGAGACTGGCCAAAAGTCAGCCACTCAGAGTTTCTCCAGTTTTAGCCTGATGCCTGACCATTACACCAACTGGCTCTCAAATATTATGGGAACAATAGTTCAAAACAGGTAAGTCGCATCTTGTGGGAAAGCTGTTTTATGGGAGTATACTTTGCATATGATCAGGACAGACTTCCTTGATACTTTTCTTTCCAGATTAATTTTTACATAATAAGGAGCCAATTCCTAATCAAATTGTGATGTGTTTGTCCAGTGTTAATTTTTGGAATTTGCCCGACACATTTCAGAAAATAGAAGAACCGTACAGATTATAGAGGAATGGCAGCTAAAGAGAAAGGTCAGTGGCATCTGTCATGTGAATCTTAATTTCACCTGTTTTTTAGCTTGCAATCTTTTACTTAGGAACTTTGGATAATCATGGCATTATGCATACCTATCATTTTTCATTTTTTAAAAATCTGCTGTTGACAGCGCTGTTACTTTCTGCAGTTCTTTTCTTTGGCCTTCCAGGAGAAATATTTCTTTTTATTTTCTTTAGTTTAAAGATATTCCCTTGGCATGATTTGTTTTATAACTGCTTGTTATTTCTCGCTCAAAAAAAAAAAAAAAAAAAGCTCTTGGCAACATCTTGTGCCTAATCCGTCAGAGGCCTCCCAAAATAAAAAGAGGCTGCCGCTCTTGAATATTCTGGTTTTAAAAGGCACAGGCACCTCTTTTTCAGGAGAAAGAAAGAAACAGCAGGCAGAGATATAGTTAACCTATTGAGCATGAAGGATAAAAGATGAAATCAAAAGAACAACTGGTTGCAGAGGATATGGTTTTTGTATAGACAGTTCAAAAAGAAAGATTTAAAGCAAATAATAGGGCATTTGGAATTGAGCAGCAGCAGACAGAATTTGAAGCTGATTCTATAATTGATTAAAATGCACAAATTTTTGTACATGAAATTTGAAACAAAGAACAATTGAAAGCTGGCATGATAAAATGGGCTAAGAATTTTTGTGATAAAATAATGCTGAGATGGTGGGAAAACATGTGGTTAAAAGGATTGAAATTCATACTATGTTATAATTTCAAAGAGAATGTTTATAAAATAATGTATTTGTTGGTATGTAGCTCCAGAAAAATGATCGGGAATGTATGAAAGATACTTCAAATTTATATTGGAAATATGGACAACATGGTCATTTTATCATATCTGTCTGGTAAACTTGTGAAAGAAGCAGAAAATGTTGGGTTCAACACAATACAAAGAATTTTAAAGATTCAGCTGAAATGAGAAGTTTTTTTGGCCGGGAATAATGGATAATTAGAAAAGTGCCATGGGAGATTATTTTTATATATGTCACTACTGCCAGATGTGTAATATGTGCAAAAATAGAAAGATTCTGAAATATCCACAACAGAGGAATGAAGATGGTGGAACTAGTAGGGATGGCAACATTGTTTGCTTAGATCAGGGGTCTCCAAACTTGGCAACTTTAAGACTTGTGGACTTCAACAATTACAATTGTTAATGAATGGAAACCCCTTATGATTTTTGTTTGGAAAAAAAAGAAAAAAAACCTGATTTATGGATTTGATGATTAGAAAGAGTAGACTATGGAAAGTAGAAAATTATGTTGTAACCTGAGAGAGAGAAGATAAAATACAGGTAGTCCTCAATTTACAATCATTTAACCATGATTCAGAGTTATGATAGCTTTGGAAAAAATGATCTACAACTTGTACAGCCAACCCTCGAGTTATGATCACAATTGAGCCAAAATTTATGTGGCTAAGTGAAACATTTGTTAAGGTACTTTTGCCCCGTTTTATGACTTTTCTTGCCACATTGACTTTTCTTGCCAGAAGGTCACAAAAGGAGATTCCATGACCCTATGATACTGCAACCATTGTAAATATGAACCAGTTGCTAAGCATCTGAATTTTGATCATGTGACCATGGGAATAGCAATAGCAATAGCACTTAGACTTATACACTGCTTTATAGTGCTTTACAGCCCTCTCAAAGCGGTTTACAGAGTCAGCATATTGGTCATAAGTTATGTTTTTCAGTGCCGTTGTAACTTTGAA
>AZIM01000430.1:92008-106847 GCA_000516915.1 Ophiophagus hannah | reverse complement strand
AAATGGAAGATGGCTATGTGTTTTTTGTTTGTTTGTTTTGAAAATAAAAAACTTTCTTTAAAAAAAAAAATAATTCAGATGCTTGGCAATTGGTTCATACTTATGATCATTGCTGAGTTCCAAGGTCATGTGAAACCTGCTGCAACCTTTTGACAAGGAAAGTCAATGAGGAAGCCAAATTTGCTTAACCACCAGGTTGCTAACGTATCAAGTTCAGTGACTCATTTAACAACTGTAGCAAGAAAGGTTGTAAAAGGGAGCAAAACTCACGTCTCACTTAACAACAGACATTTTAGGCTCAATTGTGGTCGCAAGTCAAGGACAAACTGTACTTGGAAAAGTGTCTACCTGTTTTCTAACATAAGGTTCAGGACACAGAATAGTCACAAAAAGGCAGATTTCTGCTAAATATAAGCTTATTAAAGATAAAAGCATTCTGACAATGGTACGGGTAGGTTAGCCCTCCTTTGCTGAGCAAAAAGGCGATTATTTGTAAATTATAATTTTAATTGGATTTCTGCATTAAGTATTGTAAGAGATTAGACAAACAAATCCTTCAGTTATCTCTGTGGATTCCAGTTTGCTCTTTTTAATCCAAGCTTTTTCACTCTGGGACCCTTTGGCTGGAGGGCAAGTTGTTCTGGGAAATAACACCCTTTAAAATGGTGATTATGACCTAACTGGTTACTGTGTCTTTAGTCCTGTTACTATGACAGCAGCCTTTTGGGGCCTAATAAACTTCTGAAAAACTCTCAAGAGCAACACCATGGCTCTCTATTAAGGCCCCTTCTTCACACATTATCAAGGTTATGGACAGTGTGGCAGATCAAGGGAATATGCTTCTTCTATAATCCGTGCTAGCTCAAACTTAACTACTAGAGCCAGGATAAGGCCCAGAAGCAAGACTTAATGCCACAGAAGTTCAGCACGTTAGCTATTCACCTGAGGCTGCAAGAAAGGAAAATACCTTTTCTCTCTCCCTCCTTAGATCCTGCTCTAACCCCAGTAATTAAAAAAAAGTGGAGATTAATTACGGCAAACTATTAGAAAGCAGGCAGTCCAAAACACAAGGGTAACACTTTGAAAACCTCTTATTTGCTTAACGTTCAGACGGCTTGCAACGGGGAAAAAAAAAAAGAAAACTCATTTGAGGACACCAAAGTATCAAACCGGCCACGAAGAAGGAAAAGCACGATTAGTGGAAGGGAAGCACGGAAGGAAAAGAAGTTAATAAAAGTCTATCGCTTTCCCGTTAGGATTATGGTAGGAAAGCAGCATCCAGTTTGCGAATCCCGAGGGCGAAACCACTACAGCTAGCGAAGCCACGGCTTTATTCTCGTCTTTCCTTCATTGTTCTCCCATTTCAGGAAGAGCTTGGAATGTTAGAACAATGCCCCGAAATTTTAGACGGACGTTCCACATTCTGCTGCGCCGACCGCAGCGCGCTATACTTTACGTTCACACCCGCCCACCATCCCCAAGAAATACTTATGGGTGAACCTGAGTCCACTTTGCTTAATTTAACTCATCGCTACTGACTTATACGTAACTAATTAATATGACGTCGATCGGTTGTCGCGCAACCCATCCTTCCGCAGCTAATCAAGTAGTTTTGGCTTAAGCCTGGAATAGTAGTTTGGGGTTTAGAGAGATACTGGTAACCCAGATGCGTTTCGATCGACCCGTTTGCAAGGTCCCGACTTGAAAAGGTTTCAACACCAAGAGATTTGTGGTTCTGCTCAAGAATATGAGTTGCCACTATCTGTTTTCCGAAACTAAAAGCATCCCCCACTCTATCCAGTAAACAGTGGTGGGGCAACGTCTGCTAATGATTAAAAGGAACGGTTGCTGGAAGTGAGGGGGGGGGGAAATGGTGTGGAATGTACCATTGTGATGCACATGGAGGATAGGCCGTTCCTTTTACGTCTACCGAAGACCTGAAAGTTGTCGAGTACGGCGACTGAGATTTATTGCCAACGGATTGCACAAAGTCAAAAAGTTTCATCAAAATACAGAATAAAATATCGACGTTTTTATTAAGGGGAGATTCCTCCCTCCCTCACATCTCGGGAAAGTAAGAAGGCTGGGATTCTACCATATGAAATGAAAGAGGGGGATACTTCATTGATCTCGCACAGATTCGTAAAACTCTGCATTTCAGGAAATGGCTGAAGTGCTGCTTCTGTTTCTTCCCTTCCCTTCTTTAAGTGTGGGGGTAACATTAACTGTGCAAGGCCTCCAGCTTTTGTGGCGGTTTTACCCATGTTGATAGGGAATGGTACGCTCCAAAGGGGAGGGGAGAGTTAAGCCCAGCCAGGGGGTTGGCGTTGGTCAGTCGTAGGGTGGGAGGCGGCTGAGCTGGGGGGTGGTTCTTCGGAGCTGGGAGGGAGGAGCTGAGCAGACCCGGGCTTGGGGGGTGACCATGGGTGGTTGAGGGGTGCCGAGTTCNGAGGCGGCCCATGCTGNACGATTCTTTACCAAGGAGAGATTGGGGCGGCGGGGGTGGGGGAAGGGGGTCGTGGAATCCACAGGACTTTTGATCCCTTGTTCCGAATCTTCCCCCCCTTGAGGGATCATTCTTCCTGCGTTTAGTTTGGATCGCCCGTTTTCATACGACAGATCTGATCATGCAAGCGGTCTGGTTGACCTTTCTTTAATTCTTTACTGGCCTAAACAACCCCCCCCCAATCTCCTAATACTATGCTTAATTAATTACTGAATTCTCGTTAAAAATATTTGCCGTCTTTCCCTTTCATTAGGGAAAAGTGGGGTCTATGACACTATGTTGATCTGTTTTTCAGCTGTTTCTATTCCATATTTATCTCCAGTCTATTTCTAAACTCTTCCTCAATAAAGCTTGCATGAATCAGATCCTGCTCCTTTTGGCCCAAAGGCAAAGCTGTTTTAGTTCAGGATATTAGAGCCCAGACTTTCTTCTTAATCTTCCTTCCCTGGTTTCATGTTCTTTCTACAAAGTCCCTGGGACCCACCCCTTTAGGGGTTGAAACCTGCATACCTTAGTGCTGAAATTAAGAAAAGTAGGGTTGGACTTGCATGGATCTTGAGTCTTCATCATTTTATGTCCCATCTGTATTATTGACTCCCCCCACCCCATCTACTTCTCCCAGTCAACTGCCAGGCCCTAAAGATTCCCCATTCCTATCAGGCCTTCCTTTTACGTTCAAGCTTTTCATTGTCTTTGGGGTTTTTGAGATTCAGTCCAGGTATTTAATATTCACCCTGTAACTGATGATTCAGGGTTAGATGTCCTTTTCTAAGAGGTGTTCGAACTTGCTGGGTGAATCGTTCACTCCTCTTTTTTTTAGGGACATCCTCTTGTTCTTTGCTTTATGCTCAGATTGCCTTCTCAAATTGCCTTTTTTCTCCCTCTCTAATCATGATCATACGTATAACTAAACTCCTCTTGGAGGTGAGAAATCTTTGCCCTTCTGATCTTAAAAGTAGTTATTCTTTCTAAATAGTTAAGTTGCATTTCATCAGTCGTATTGTATAGCTTGTAGCATTTCTTTTCACGATATTGGAGAGGTGTTTAGAACTGGATGTATGTTTTTCCTAGAGAATCAAGGAATCCTTCTCCCCCCCTCTTTTTTTTTAACACTTTCTATACATGGAAAAAGATTGTGTGCTCTTCCTTTCCTTCTCCCCTGGAAACCATGTGCAGAAGTGTGTGTGGAAAGAATGTAATGGGGAGTCAGCATGCTTTCTGGCTAGGAAAAAGAGAAGAAACTGAATTCCAAAGGACGACAAACTGATGTGAGCTGATTTCTGTTCTGGAATTCCAGCTGTTTTTGGTCAGGCTGGAAGGGTGTTCATTTTCTCACTTCCCACCTCCAGACCTGATGCTATCACCTGCTGCCTCACAAGTCTGATGATGTAATGTTGGGGGGGGGGGCTTCCATCTCCTCTCTTCACGCAGCGCTGCGTCTGCAACTAATAATGTGTGGGTAAGTAAATGGTTTTTATGACGATGCTGGAAGTTGGCATGGATTAGGGTTGTCCTGAGAGGAATTGCTTTGGGGCAGCTGCTGGCCAGATTACCCCTGGAGACATTTGGTGCAAAAGCCTGAAAAAAGGGAGTGGGCCTAGCTTGATCTTTCTAGGTTTGTCCCCTATAAGTAACCTAGTATTTATTAGAAGGCCTGATTTCCTTCTTGTCAACCTGTTTTACTATTTATTTTGTTGGGGCTGACAACTTAGCCTCTGCCATGTCTTTCTAGTTAGCTTGTCCTCATTTGGCTCCTGAACCTTTGAGGAAAATGCTTTTGTCTATCTGGCATGCTCATTAGGGTGCTACAGAATTTTTGGGTACTTAATTCTGTGTTGAGATGGCTTTCCCCTTCCAACTTATTTCTTTCCCTGCCAACTGAAGCATGGATGATTGGTTTTTGGCGCTCAGTGGACTTGGCATTTGGGCCAGGTCTCAGGGATCTGCAGAGAGAACTGCATTGACATCTTAGCTGCTCAGTCTTCAGAAGACAAGGGACTTGGGAAAGCTCCGTTGCAATGAAATCTTTCTTTCCCTCTTTTTAATATTTTAGGACTTCTTCTTAGAATCTAAGTAGATAACATTCTTTTTGTTTACTGGTCAGTGGGTTTTGGTTACCCTTGAATGTGGCTTGTTATTGAATAAACTGTAAACCATATTGAAGCCAAACAGTTATTTCTTGAAGTTGCAATACAGCGCTCCAGATGTTTAGGAATTGGGGGCACCTGCAGTCTAGTAGGGCCTCAATCCTGAAGGCTTCCAAGGGTAAAATGGTACCAGATTGCCACTCTTTAACTACTTTAGTTACACATGCAAGGCAGATCCAAACACTCTATGACAAAAGCACCTGCAGAAAGTATGTCCACAAGGTAAAAGAGCTGTACTTGATGCAGGTAAATGAGCCAACTTGCAATGTTTTAAATGTATGAAATAAAAAACACAAGAAAATGGAAAACATACTATTGCATCATCTTTTGATTCCCTTGTTATTCATTCACAGAATAAACTGTCTGGGGAGTGAGTCTTATTGAGTCCAGTAGGCCTTATTTCTGATTAAGTCTGCATAGACTGCATTGATGGACCATCTTTGAGTGGGAGATTGATTCTGGTCTCTCATGACCATCTCCACTATTCAAGACAATGCTTGTAGTTGCTCTGTCTCTTATCATTCTTCATTGGTTGTGATGGCATTTATGTTTTATTCTTCCAGTGCCTATGGGAAAATTTCTCCTGCATGCAGATGAGGAACAGTTGATGGGATACTGCCATTTTCCCACAGTTGCCTAATGGGTAGATTTTAAACTTGGTTTAAGCCTGTGTTATATCTACATGTCATCCTCCATGCTAACAAAACTTAGACATTTTTTCTTCCCTCAAGTCTTAACTCCCATGTTCTTAGCTGCTGAACAAAATCTTAAAGAGTCTATACACTGTTCCTTAATTGTCCTGCAAATATGACAGGGTACAGTTTTTATACATCTGTATTGATGAATAAGTCTTTGTTGAACTGTTAATATTTACTTAAGGTTAAATGTGTTTAGAAGTGCCCTTTGATCTATGTAATGGGATTTAAGTATTGAAGCATACACCCCCCTCTTTGGGGTATACCCAGATTAATTTACCTTATTTTGCTTTTTGTGGATTCAGTTACCATTTCAGAAGCATCACATTTAGGATTCTTGCTCTTTTAGCTTTTATTCATCCCCACCCTCCATGTCTCTCCCTTGACTATAAAAGATGATTTGGTTCTTTCTCCTCCTGCCTTGTGAAGGTAGACTTCAACAATGCTTGAATAATACTGCAAAAACTTGGAAGGGAAAGATGGGCCTCTGAAGGCACCTTAATTCCTTTTTGTACTTTGTTGGTCTTCATCTTGGGTAGGATAATAAATTATGCTAAATAAGCAACTTTTTCTATCTTTTCCCTATTTCCATAATATGTATAGGGCCTCAGCCTTTCCTGGCATAAAATTCTGCTAAAGATCAGAATTGTGACCCTTTAAAAAACAACAACAGCCCAAGCTTTTCCTCTGATGATAAGAATTTTGCTATGAATACTGATTGCTTGTCTTTTTGTACAGCTCTTGACTGCTTGGGCCCCAAATGACAGCTCTGTTAGATTTTTTTTAATCCTGTCAAAGCAAAGAACTTTGCACTGTACAGCGCACAAAATAGCTACATCTCTGTAAAATCTTATAATTATCATTACAGGGGTAGCCATCTTCTTGCCATCATAGATTATATGTTGTGGTGTTGATTTTAACCTTTGTATGCCGCCCAGAGCCTCTGCCATGAGATGGGTGGGTCTATAAGTCATTTAAATAACAAAATAAGATAAATCTTCCTTATACGTCAAGCAGGGCCAGCATTACACCCTCCAGGCACTCTGGATTTCCTCATTAAGAGTGCAGTGCTGCATTTCTGATTTAAACACAAAGATGTTGTGCTCGTGACATAAACATGGCACCTGTTTGCAGCTCCTTAAAGCAGTTGCAACTGCTGTTGGGATGGCACGAACACCTTCTGTAGCTGTTTCAGAATCCCAGAAGAAGATGAGTTTCAGAAAACTGCTAGATCCATGCCCAAGATCCTCCAAAGAATAGTTTTTGGCTTTGTACTATATTAGAAACACTGCAAAATCTCATTCAAGTCAAAGCTTTTCTGAAGAGGAATTTTGGCTGCTGTCCATTGCCGTTTGGAAGTGGGCAAAAGGCAGTAATGCAGTAGTCCATCCATAAGCATTTTGAGCAACTTTTTTCATGTGCCACATCGGGCAGTGCATATTGGTTATATATGAGTTGAGATTTGGATATATATTGTACATCAGGAGTCCCCAACTTTTTTGGTTCTGCAGACCATCAGTGGCTTCGGTGGTTTTGATAACGGGGTGGGGGGAATGGTTTTCTGCGCACTATCTAAATCCCGCACATGTGCAAATGAAGCTTTGCATGTTTGCCCGCTGCTTTGGTGACCTGGTTCCCAATGAGCCGCAGCCCAGTATCAGTCTGCAACCCGGGGATTGGGGACTCCTGCTGTATGTGTATGCTTAGTGGAATAAAATAGAAGACTGTTTTTTGTTAGTGCCACAAAAAAAATCTGGACACAGTTTGAGAACTTGGTAGAACCTCCGAAGGCCTGTGATTATCACTTGGCTATCTTGAGTCTGTCAAGTGGCCAGAACGGAGGTGGAAGGAGGGGACTTGGCTAGGTATTTATTTCAACTTGCCTTTTGTCCCTTTCTTGCTCAGGCTGTATGGGCAAAATGAAAGCAATGCCCCATTATATTTACTGTTATTAAATATTGACTCGAAGACGGTGGCTTTGCCAGTTTTCTCCAAACTATATATTATTGAAATGTAACTGACCTGCAAGGAAAGAGTTCTTTGCTGGAGACACACCATGAAGACTGATGTTTGGCCTACCCTAGGTAGCCATATTTCAATATATTCAACTATAGCCAAGTAGAAATAGTTAAACCCAAACTGCTTATTATAGGATGTGCTAATAGCTGGTTACTGAAGGTACAGAAAAGATTGAGTTACAGTTGTCTTGCATAAAGGGTGAGAGTGATGTATGTTGTTGGGGTATATAGAAAGGGTGATTTAGTTTTTAACCATGAGAATAGGTTCTCATTTGGATTTGGACATGCTTATAAAAAGCCTTTAAAAAAGAAGACACCAAGTAGTAGGTAATGCCTAGGCTTTTTTTCTGGCATTGCTTAACTGCTTTGTTTAGACCAGGGGTATCAAACTCAATTTCACCGAGGGCTGCATCAGTACTGTGGTTGATGTTGGAGGGCCAGGTGGGCATGACTGACTGGGTGGGTGTGGCCAATTGAGTGGGCATGGAGAGCTTGACACAACTCCTCAAACTGCTGGCATGTTTCCTCTTCGCACTGGATAGACCAGGCCGAAGCCACGCTGGCCCGATGTGTCCTCTTTGCATTAGGTAGACCAGGCTGAAGCCACAGTGGCTGGCCCCTTACATTTTTCAGGATGGCCCCATGGGCCAGATCCGGCCCAAGGGCCTTGTGTTTGACACCCCTGGTTTAGACCAACAGATGTAGTGTTGCTTTGTTGACTGGGTGCATCGTTGCACTAAGTCATAGTTTGTTGAATCGTGGTTAAATTACAATGATTGAATTTACACAATGCATAAGCTGAAGTTCAACAAAGTACATTATAACTTAATGTTTCTGGTAGGAGCATGCTATAATAAATTGGCATGTTCATCCTTTTTCTTCTTTTTAATGTCAATAATATTTAATAGTAGCAGTTGCCTAATCTGTTGTTCAGATGGTGGTCAAGAGCCAAAAATATCTACCTATATATTACTAGAATTCTTATGTCTGTAACCTTTAACTCGATGAAGTGATGCATCATAAGCAACATTTTCAAGCAAACTACCTCAAATGGGCTACTTACAGAATGCATCCAAAATCCAGAACCCATGATTCCCATGAGATTGAAATTTAACAAATTTTATAAAAAGTTTTATGACAGAAAAGTTATCATAAAGCATTTTATGATTTTGTATTATACCATAAAATATATCCTGTGGTCAATTCCTGAGGCTTGACTGTGCTATATACATGGGCTACTTTCAAGGCAGATGCATCTCTAAATACAATATTTCCCTGAATTTTTTAGAACTTTTCCAGTAGAAGCTCTGCTATTGTTGAAGATGCTGGTAAAGAAATATCTCTGAATTGAGGGAGGAAAATATTTCCTGTTTGGTTTACGTGGGAGGCTGACAGGTATTAAAAGCCACCGAGAGGTCAAGTAGGGCAAGGATGAATGCACATCTCCCATCCCACCCTCACTAGTTGTCATCCAACAGTGTGACCAATACCATACCTGGATCTGAATCCCAATTATACTATAAAAAAATCAAATAATTCACTTCTTCCAAAGTCTGCTGAAGTTGTTGCAAAACCGCACTCTCAACCACTTTCCCCCAAAAGGGGAGGTTAGATGCTGGATGAAAATTGTCCAGAATATGGAGCCCAGTGATGGCTTCTTGTGGAGGGGGCAAACCAAACTTCTCTTTAAGAGTTAATGGAACAATTCCCTCATTCAAAGAATGTAACTTCTGCTAGAACCAAATCAAGTGTCACTCCCTGGGCCACTTTAACAAGCCAGGAGGTGCATGGATCTAAAAAGCCTGTGGCTGAACTCATAGTCCTAATGACCTTGTCTACCTCCTCAGGCTCAAACTGTTCCCAGATAACTAAGCAAGACTTCTTCCAAGGCATCTCCTCTGGATCTGCTACAAGACCAGAGTCCAACTCCAAGTAAATCCAAGCAACTTTATCCAACAGATGCTGAATAAATTCCTTTGCATGCTCCCCCCACCCAAAAAGGGCTCATGTCATCTGAAACTGGGTGCAATAAGGGTGGAGAAATACTGATGCTTTGTTACCTTTACCGCCACACAGTGCTCTAACCTACAGTATGTTTAGTTGTGTTCTGCTTTGTCCAAACTCTTGTTGATACCAGCGACACTCTCAGCATCTCTTGTGTCATCTCCCTCAACTCCTCCATAAACCATGGGGAGTAATGGGATCCCTGAGGGGAAAGAGGTTGTATGGGCACAATCCAATCAAAAGGCTCAACCAGCCCCTTATTCCAAATAGTGACCAAGATTTTGATGGACCGTGCAGCAGATTAGTAAGAACAGCCCTTGCTCCCTCTGAAAGCCATTAGCTATTGGGAACAGACCAATCTAATGGGTCCAGCTTCCCTGTAGTGGATAGTGGTATTAGGGAACTCCAGGGCAATCAGGGTGTGATCTGATCACAACAAGGAAAACATCAAGAACTCCCCCCATTTCAGATCACATAGCCACTGTTCCAACAAGAAGACGAGATCCAGTGCGTGACTAATCTCCCATGTCGGGCTCTGAATGATGTGCAATAGGCCCATTGCTGTCATGGTTGTCATGAACTCCTGAGCCACCTCATACCCTGCTCCTACAGAAGGCAGATTGAAATTCCCCCAAGACCTGAAGAACTCCACAGACAACCTAGAAATGGAGTCAAGGAGCTCAAGCAGGGAGGTTGCTGTACAGTAGGGAGGTTAGTTCAACAGCAACTATCGCAACAGATCCCTTGAGCCCAACCTAATGAACAGGGTCTCACATCTGGTGATCTGTAGTACAGGGACCATGAAAGCCATGTGATTCCCAGATGACAATCGTGGCACCTCAACCCCTGCCACAGAGTCTTGGCTGATGCCACATTCCAAACGCAACTGGAGATAATCCCCAAAAGGGTTCCCTTCCCCTTCTTTCCAGATCCTGCCAGTTTGAACAAAACAAAAATTACCAGCTAACTTTGCCTGATAGTCACAGGCAACCATTACTTTTCTCCAGGCAAGTGAGGAGACTGACAAAGAAGAAATTGCTCTCACTCTTTTCCTTCTCTGCTACCCTTTACTTCTCAGTAGCTCTTTCTGCCACTCCTTAGTAAGAAAATGAATTGCAGAAGAGGATGGACAATCCACCAGTCCTTGGTAATGTCTATTTATCAATAATTTGCTGGTATATGTTTATGTTACACCCTGTCTTTTCTGAGATGCTCATGGGAACATATGTGGCATTCCTTATGTTTATCTTTTTGGGGTTGAAAAACAATGATAATTGGTTTAAAGAAAAGACAGCTTCTTTTGGTTCCACACTGGTGATTTTTATGGATTTTATAAGCCTGTCTTAAACCATGCCTTGCTTAGGGGAAACTAAAGATTAAATGAAATTGCTTTGACAGAAGCACCCTGACATTTTTGCCTTAACTCCCTTTTGATTTCTGGGCAGCATTCAGGAACCTAAGATGTGTTTGCTTTAATTGTGGTTTCTTGAATAAAGTGCAGTTGGCTGAGTTCATGCCCCATGCTGAACCATAAACCATAGTTTAGAAATCATAAAGGATAGATTCAAGAAAAGGAAACCAAATCCCTTTCCCAGGGTTGGCTTAAAGCTGTGTGTGAGTTTAGCCATAAATAAGCTTAATCCCTGAATTATTATTGCCTGTAATGGTATGTCATGCTCCCACTGAAATGTCCTGGTTCAGCTGCCTTGGCATTTTCATTCTTTTGGAGCCTGGTACAGAGAGCAGGTCCTCCCTTCCCAAGTCCACTTTAGTGATTGTTGAGAACAGATGTGATGAAGGGAAAACAGCAATTTGGATGAAACTTCAAAGTCATATGGGGAGTAGATAATGATAATAGTTGCTAGAGCCAAACAAATGCTTTGGCAGCCTTGGGACAACCCCTTCCCCCCCCCGAAATCTTGCAAACATTGATCTGAATTTTAGTTTTGAGTCTTCAGTAATTGTTTTTCTTGTTGTCCATGGAAGAGCTAGAAATCTGCATCTTTAAAAGTAAGATCGTCATAATTTAAATCCTTGGCATTATCTGTTTTAAATGACAATGTATTGAATCTTGCTGACCTGTTCAACTCAATAGACTGGCCTTGGTTGGAAAAAAAGGCAATTGAATATACAGGAAAACAAACTAAAAAAGAAGTTGATTCCCAACTTCTACTGGTTGCTTTGGTCTGGGTTGATGAGGGTTGGTGGAGGAATTTTCCTACTGGGATGGATAGCTTTCTGTGGCTTTACCTTTATTAAGCCCATTCTTGTGCAGGTCAAGGTTGTGGTTTTTATCATTGTATTCCTTTCTAGGGACATGCAATCCTGAGATAAGTTCCAATGCTGTCTTGGATGAGATTAACCTTATCAGCAAGTTGTTTTAGGATCCAGGCAGGGGCCCCTCTGGTAATGCAACCGTGGCTCTTTGGAGTAATGCTTTTGCTGCATTTATATGAGTTCATAACTTGGGCAAAGCTTGTTTGGATCTACCACCAGGCACAGGCAAAGGTATACGTTTGCCCTGCTGAATGTCTCTGCTGGAGTTCATGTGTCTTGATAAGCCATAACACAGTTAATTTATTATGTATTATTCTTTAGCATATGGCACCGTTAAATTTCATTGTGATTTAGTGTGCTCTGTGAGCACAGCCAGTTTATTCAACAAACAGTGGTTTACCAAGGAGCAGCACAGTAATAACATGAATTTTACTCATTGAATATTACTTTGCAAGCCCATCTCATGCTTGAAAATTGATAGGACTACCATCATCTGGATATTGTAGACTGCCTCTACTTTTATAAATGAGCCTAAAGCAAAGGCTTAGTCTACAGTCTAGAAATGCTGTTGTTCAGTTTAATTGGGTGAAGAATGCATTTATTGCTGTGGATACTAGTTATTTGAACTTCCAGCAGTAGATTCAAGCCGTTTCCTCCAGATGGGGACCATTTCTTGTTCTTTCTAAGTAGGAGAAAGGTTGGCTAGAATGTCTTGTCTGCTCCCTCATGCTCAGTAAAAGGGAATGTGAGATAGTCAGTAGAATTTTTCTTTATTAAGAGAATAAAAATTGCAGCAGCAAAATCATGTTCTCAGTTGGAAATCTGTCTTCTGCCCGCTTTATTGCTGTCAAAATGTTACTGACTCATCTACCGTTGCCTTCAGGTGCCTCCTCCAACTTAAAACAAAAAGTGAGCTCTTTAGTTGCTGAGAGATTGCCAGCCCCTGCATTAATTTTTTATTCATGTTAGCTGCTGTTTGCTAAATAAGTCAGAGTCACTTAAGTCTTGAACAAAGCAACCATGGCTTGTTTGACCAAGTCCAACTTTGTGTTCCTTTGCGAATGCTTTTGCTTTAGATCTCCGGGTAACTGGGTGCAAATCAAGACAGAAACATGTTACCACAGATGTCCATCCCCATTTGCAACTATAGCTTAGGATGCTGTACATTCACGACAATCACGGGGTCGTGTCACTCCCGATAACTCCATTTTAGAAGCAAACTTTGGGCTGGCAATAGCAGGCCTCTGAAGTGAGCTCTGGAGTCCACCCTCCTCCCCACCCCCCCGCTACCTGCCTTAGAATGTATCTTGATGTGAAACAGGGAGAGAAAGGTGCTTTTTTTTTTTAGAAGGTCTGCATTGTCCAATAGGTAAGCTGCTACTCTGTTCACCAGACAGTCTGCAACTGAGTCTGAAAAACAGCTCAGCTTTTCTTCAGTGTGATGGAAGAGAAATCTCTCGTGCTTTTAAATGTTTCCTCTTTTAATTTCCTATGGTCTGGAAGGGAGAGGTGGACCGCAATTTGAGAAAAGCTCAAAGCCCAAGCAAATGATCAATACTGAAAAGGGGCTTATCTCTGGCTGAGATAGCAACCATTACCAGCAAGAACCAAATATTCCAGGATGTATTAGATCAGCGGCCCCCAATGTTTTGGGCACCAAGGACGGTTCCATGGAGAGGGGTTTTTTCCATGGACCGGAGGGGGGGAGGCGTGGTTTCATGTGCTGCCTGCGCCCCAAGGATGGGACTTCACTTGTTTTCATGTCGTGGTTTCTGGCATGCTGTAAACCGGTGTCAGTCCATAAACCAGGGGTTGTATTAGATGCCTGGGTGTTGTTTTTCCCTAAGCATATCATCCATCTCAAATTCTGTAGTGGGACTCCCAAATCTCTATGTGGATAAGGTGAAAACTTAATAAAGGATTGCTCATTTTTTATTGCCTAGCTTTATTTGGGCTTGGGGTTTAAAAAAAAAAATCCATCCCTTGAATGGAATCATTCACAATGTTTGTTCCCTCTCATTAGCAATTAGCGGTTAGAGGTCCTGGGACCAGATGTATGTCCTGTGGGGGGGGAATGCCAACAATTCCCTCTATTGTCAGTTCTGAAAAAAAGTGTGTCTGTAGTGGAAGTAGTGAGAGTGGATTTACTGATCAGCTATTTAGTAAAAATAGAAGTCATGATCTTCTGGAATGGAGTTGGGCAGTTTGCAGCATAAGAGCCAAATGCAACCATCAGGTCTCTCTTATTTGAAACCCCTGGATTTTTTTTTGTTGTTGTTGTGTTGAGGCCAAGGATCATTGTGTGATTTTCTGCAGTTTAAGGGGAAGGGGAGATAAGAATACATACATATTGCAGTATAAACTCTAAAACAGGCTTTACATAATGAACACCCCTCCAGGAAAAAAGAAAAAGGAAATTTTTTATCCCTATCCAAAGGCATGGTGCATCTTAAAACCACTTTGTGTCATCTTCCTGCTCTTTTGTGGTCCTCGCTGCCTACTCCCACCCATGTTAAGTATGGTCCCTGTCACCAGCATTAGACCTTTTCTAGTGCTGCTTCAGAAGCGGCCCTCCAGTACAACTAGTTCTTGGTATGAAATGGCGAACTCCACCCTCCAAAGAGGATGCAGCTATTGTTTCTACAGTCTCTTAATCCAGGATGAAGTTCAGGGAGTTGAATGAAGTGTTACTAATGTTGATAATCTGATTCATCTCTTTGGTTTTAGTAAACCAAGCCCATCCGTGTGTAGACGTGCTGGGGAGGGCCTCTGTTGATAGAGAAGTATTGGGGAGGGATTAAGAATCTTTTTAACTTTTTGTCCTGCCCTGCAAAGAGTCTGGGAGATGTTTCATCCTGCAAGGACATGGAGGAGGTGGTGAACAGCATGCAGTTCTGAGCCCACCAATGAAGGGAGTCAAGTTTGAAAGATGTACCCTACATAGATTAGTAATGGTCATTATTGTGGTTGTTAAAGTGAGGGAGTCTCGCTTTAATGACCACAACTGAGCCCAAAATTTCTGTTACTAAGCGGGATAGGTGTTCAGTGAATTATGCCCCATACTAGCTCGATACCCATGCTTCGCTATGAAACTATGTGATCAGGCTTAATTTGGGGGAAGAAAAATAAGGGTATAATATTCTGCCTCTGTCTACCAGCATCCATCGATATTCATCTGGCTAGCGTCCTGTC
>AZIM01000430.1:8667-28974 GCA_000516915.1 Ophiophagus hannah | reverse complement strand
GGCTCACCTGCTCCCAGCCTGGGTGAAGCCTTGTTTCGGGGGGCTGCTTGATTCGCGGGCGCCCCCCCCTTGGGAGCCGAGGCGACCCCCTTCCCCCAAGGAGACAGGCGCCGCGCTCTCTGGCTTGTTGCAGGTTGTTTTCAGGTGGTCTTCGAGATGCACCTTCCCGCCCAAGCTGAGGAAGTACGGTAGTAGTGGTGTAAAAGCGCCTTTTTTCCCCCCTTTAACCATGGATTTTTATGATCATCGTGGTTTGTGAAAAAAATGTTCCCTTTGCTGAATGCAATGGGATTTTTGACTCCTCGAGTCAAGTGTAGCGTTGGGCTAATTGGCCGTAGCCTTATATATGCTTTCAATTACTGCGCTGAGGCAAACTGGAATGAGATTTTACTTTAGCATGAATTAGGTACTATTTTCCCTTGGTCTTTGTGCTTTTTTTTTTAATCTCCCCCTGGCTGAAGCGCCTTCTCAAAATCGCCTTATTTAGATCTGTTCCCTTATGTTTTTAATGCTTTTCCCTAAATTGTTCCTTGTTGGGTTGGTTAAGGGATGCTCAGTATGCCATGTATTCTCAATATACGGTAGGTGTAGAACGATGGTTCTAAGCAACCTTAACTATTGTAAATGGGATAACTTTCTGAAGGCATGTCTTTCCCAATTAGCCGAGTTTGTTTATTTCTGCCCTTTTCTTTTCCATTTGGTGCAATGGTATCAGGATGAATAGATACTTTTTAATTAGACCCGCTGAGTACCTTGAAGATAGTATATCATCTACCTCAGCATGCAAAGCAAGGATTATTCCATTAAGCTGCAATATTCTCCAAAAAAGGCACATAAGCAAATAATTTAACACAGGAGCCACAGAGCATGCCCATGACAATTCATTCTCTGAAACAGGCAGGCCTTATGCTGGATTCCAGTAGACTTCTACACCCAATTCAAAGTGCTATTAGTTGCCTACAAAGCCCTATATGGTGTAGCTTGGTAGCACCATAGCCTTGTCAAAAATGAATCTACCCATCTCAGGAAAAGATACCAAGAAGATCTATTAGGAGTCCCACTCTTCATTTGAAGTCAGAAGAACATTTAGTGTGGCAGTGACCATACTTTGAAACTTCTAACCTACAGAGGTTCATAAAGCCCCATATCCATGATATCATTCAGAAGAGCACTGAAGATAGTTTTATTTCACCAAGACTTCAAACCTAGTTAAATGTTGCTGATCTCTATGTTAGAAGGTTGATTTATAGTTGTTTTTGAAAATTAATATATTGCAACCAGCCCTGTCTTTTAAGTTGGGCAGAATCTAAAAACTATAAAATAAATGATAATTTAAAAAAAAAATCAGGTCTGCCATGCATAAGTCCATATCACTCAAAGCTACCTATAGCTTGAAATTCTGTTAATTAAAAGGGTAACAAAGTACAAGATTTCTAGAAGAAAGAGGAAGTGACCAAAAAAATCAAGTCCTCCCTGTGCAGAGGAAACTAGCCTCCTTTACAGGAATGACAAGTTGGTATTTAATTGTTTCAGTTTCCTTTCTTGACTGGTAAAATAAGGGAGAAGAAATCTATCTTTAAGGTACTCAGCAGGTCTAATTAAAAAGTATCTATTCATCCTGATACCATTGCACCAAATGGAAAAGAAAAGGACAGAAATAAACAAACTCGGCTAATTGGGAAAGACATGCCTTCAGAAAGTTACCCGTTTACAATAATTAAGGTTGCTTAGAACCATCGTTCTACACCTACCGTATATTGAGAATACATGACATACTGAGCATCCCTTAACCAACCCAACAAGGAACAATTTAGGGAAAGCATTAAAAACATAAGGGAACAGATCTAAATAAGGTGATTTTGAGAAGGCGCTTCACCCTTCTATAGATTGATATACTAATAATATAAGGTGAAGTCATATGTTTCTAAATGAAGTTTGATTCATTGGGGATGTATCTCTCTTTGGAGGCAAAACTGCATGCCAGTTCTGCTTTCTTTCTCCTTTATTTTATATAGTCAATTGACCTACTTTTGATTATCCTTAAGTAGTGCTTGTCTAAAGAAAGTGACTTTAGTTTCACTTGGTTTGGTTTGGTTTCATCAGCTAGCAGACTTCCTATTTTATGAAGCAAGTTGAGCTCACAATAGGAATTATTTCAGTTGTTCTTATATTCTGATGGATGGGCTTTAGAGTGATGTTTGAGTCTTCCCTTACACACTGACTTGCATGCTGCTATGTCTGGAGTGAGACAAACAGGAAGCAGCAACCCACTAATAGAATAGGAACCTCCTCTGTTGTGTTATTACAAAAACTATTTTACACATTTATATCTTACACTCTTATAACGAGATTACAGGCTTAGCCTGTGTATCTATTGTGCTTAGAAAGCACTCCCACTAAATTCCATGGATCTTGCTTCTAAATAAATGTATGTAGATTGCAGCCTGTTGAAAAAAATAATGCATGAAGAAAAACAAGGGACAGGTAATAAGTAACAAATGCACTTTTGACAAAGCTAGTTTGGTGTAGTGGTTAAGGCACCGGGCTAGAAACTGGGTCACTTGGGGCCAGTCATTCTCTCTCAGCCCCGAAAAGCAGGCAATGGTAAGCCACGTCTGAAATCTTCTAAAGAATTGCAGGGAATTGTTCAGGCAGCTGCCAGGAGTCATCACTGACTTGAAAATGTGTGCATACATGGTACTTTCAACATCAGCTTCAGCCTTAAGTTTTTTAGTTTTTAAAACTTTGTGGTCATATACCCAATAATAAGAATTACTTATCCCACCTTTTTTTTGTATAACTCAAGGGAACAAACATACTTAATATTCCTTATTTTCTCACAACACTCACCCTGTGGGCTGAGAGAGGGACTGTCTCAAAACCACCCAATCTGGCTTTCAATGCCTGTCCATATTAAATCAAGCTAAAGCTAGACCTTGACTTATAACTATACATCAAATATTGTATTTGCTGCAGAAAAATAGATTTGATACAAAAAGCTATTTGCCAACCAGTTTTACACCATGTTTCCTTTTTAATAAATCTCTACATTACTTGGTATGCCAGTAGGAGCCTGTTAGGTGGATCTGATAGATTTCTGTTTGCCTTTCATTGTAGCCAATGGTAGTGGCTTACACTGCCTGTTCTTTTTTACAGACTTTGCAGGCTGTTACTCTACTTTCCCAAGTCAAACCAAGGGAAAGATCTTTTTACAGCCTGCCTGGCCCAATTTGATCATGTTGCGGCACAATGGCACACTATAATATTAATTGTGTTGAGAATGGAATGCTTTTTCCTTTCAGTGGAGTAGTCAACAGCTAGGGAGGATGAGGATTATGTTTTGCTGCTGAGCAGAAAATTCAAACCAACTTGTCCAAACATTTGACATTGGAAAGTGGAAAATAAGCGGATAACTAAGAAGGGCAGAATTTAGCCATTTATAAATGGAAGGTCCTCCAAGGATTCTCAAGTGTTTCATACACATTTGTCTGCACTTCTATCTGTTGTGGCCAATTGAAGGGGTTATTAAACTATGGTACAAGGATAGTGACTAGTTTGACAAGTTCATAGCTAATAGTAAAATTTTGAATTAAGAATAACTGGTGGCATAAATTCCAGTTCGGAGAATGAGAGATTAATAAACAACATAGTTTATGTGACTCCCTGTTCACCCAAGCCATCCTAATTAAATATCATGGAAGGGAATGAGAGATGCCAGCTGCAACTATGTCATGTAAGGGAATGGAACAATTTGTCATGTTGTGATTCTAGGAAGCCCTTGAAAAGATTTTTTGACTTGTAAGTTTATGTCTGTTGTCTTAATGATCTGAAATGTTAAAAAACATTTAGGATTCTTGAGGATTTGCCCATAAGGACTGCAAACAGACTGTTGCCATTCGTTAGCATAATCAGAACCAGTGTTTCAGTCTGAGGCCTGGATTTCTTATAATCCTATTTGTGATTGGAAATGAAGGGAGAAGAATTGCTACCAGTAACTGTCCTGATTGTATGTTAGAGTGTGGTCTTGATTTAAATTTGAGCTATCTGCTTCCTTGCTCAGGTATTTGCTGGAAAATCATTGGTACAAGCAGTGGAAAGCTTATGTGGAATCTGGAGATCAGAACTCAAATGCTTTCCCTGGGCGGATCAACAATGCTGAACTCTTTGAAGGTATGGTTTCCTCTGACTTCTTTTATTTCAGGCTTCTTCTCTGCCTTTCAGATAAATTCCCACATTACTTAACCTGGAGGATATGAATTATTCGATTTTTCTCTTTTTTCCTCTAGAAGGCTCCAGATTGCATACATTTGATCATTGCAATAAACCAATAAAATATGTTGGGTTAATGAAAAGTGACATTGGGTTTTCTCAGTGCACTTCAGCAGAGATGACCTAATATGGTCATGCTTGAATAAGACACAAATGAGTGGGTTCATATGACATGCTAATCCAACATAAAATAAATAAAATAATTAGCACAATGTGCGAATCTCAAAAATTATAGACACAACTTCTCATAGTATGTTTCCCAGGTAACATAGGCTTTGAATCTGGCTTTCTGCACTACTTCAGCAGTAATTGCTATACCATACTGGCTTTATGAGAAGGGGCCTTCTATGGAAGCTGAAAAATATTTCCATGTTAAGCACTTGCAGTTAATAAGAAGCTTGGCTCCTTTTCATGAATGCCAAAATTGGTGAGGCCTCACCATTGCTCTTAAGCTATGGGCTTCTTTAAAGAGGGTGAGGCCTCCATGGTTTCAGCCTTCCTTCCTTCCTTCTTTCTTCCTCCAGATTTGGAGTCTTACCGGTTGAAGGATAGGCTGGTAGAACATGAAGAGTACATTCTGGTGCCAGAGGAAGTGTGGGGCAAGTTGGTGAGCTGGTATGGCATTGAACATGGCCAGCCAGCCATTGAACGAAAGGTGAGAAATTTGGAGTTGAGAAGCACAGGTTTTCTTTGGAATTTGCCTGCCCTGCAGCATTTTCCATTGCAGTTAATAGAAAAGGTGCCCTGAGAACGAAGATTCTTTCAACTCCCTATGTGAGTAGAAGACTTTTTTCTAGAGATAGAATTTAATAATACTTAATTTATATGCTACCTTTTAAAAAAGTAATCTTTCCCCCAGCATTATCTACCTCTTGCTAATGGTAAATTGGAGGGGTTGAGAGAATGGGGAGTGGCTTATAATATGTAATGAAAATAAAATTTATGGGGATTATTAGTTCATGGATCTCATTCTTGCCATGAATGCTCCTTGTATAGCCCATATACTGATGGACATCCTGCTAGGCTCTTGCTAGTATTACCACTTTTGCTTCTTTTTACATATTTTCCCGAAAGAACTATGTGTTCCACTGATAATAAGGGCCATTCAGCTTTATGGATGGGGTTGGCTTTCCCCTTCTGCGTCTCTCTTCAGAGAGAATTTGGCAATAAGTATCTACCAATGCTGATTTTCCCAATTTCTCTTAATGATATTCTGTCCCTTGTTTGATTCTTCCTTCCCAGGTGGTAGGCCTTTCTAGCATGCAGAAGGTAGAAGTTTACTTAGTGGAGCTGTACCTCTGTCAGCACAACGATGTAGACAGCCATGTGGTCACTCAATTTAGCCAGATGGATACCATTGGTAAGGTCTCAGGAATTCTAAACTCAGCTGAGAGGGGAAAAATGGAGGGAAAAACAGTGGGTATTTGTCGCAAGAAGTCATTTTCTCTTTGTCCTCTTGTCTCCTGCCCTTTAGATTCAGTGCTAAAAGAGGCCCGGCATCAGTTTTCAGTTCCAGCAGAAGATGAATCAAGACTCTGGGTGAAAAATGCTGATGGCTCCTATGAGAGGTTACGAAACTTGCAGATGACTGTGCTGGATGCCTGCCTCAGTTCAGGGCAGGTAACGCTGTTGTCACCAGGTTGAGGCTGGCCTGTATACAAAAAGAGGCAGAATTGGTTTTGTGCCAAGATTTGTGTCTGGCATATATTTATATAAATTGGTTTTCCACAGCCTGTTGCTCCTCAACTGTGTGTGATTGTTACAATCAGCATTGAGCAGGCTGGCTGAAGGTGGAGCCATCTGGAAGAGAGCAGTTTGAACTGGATTTGAGATTATCGGTTCCAATGGCTGGATTTGAGATAATCAGACAGACAGACAGTCCCTGGAGAGGGACTGCAAGTTTATACTACAATGGAATACACTTATCTAAATAGCAAAGCTGATTTAAGGGAACAGTAGTTTTTACTGGATAGAAGCCACTCTTTGCATCTCCTACACACAACTGGCATTCTTGGATCTGGATCAAATAATTACTTTTTGGAAAAAAACAAAACAACACCTCGCCCCCCACCCCCACCCCCCGAACACTAGATGAATTTTAGTAAGGAGACCTATTAGTTGTGTGATTAGGACTCCTTCCTGAAATCTCTTTTGGAAGATCTCAAGACACTTGTTCTGAGGGAGGATATTGGCAGACATGCAGAATGCTTTTCCCCCTTTGGGAACTTTTATAGCCTCTCAGACACCCTTCTTAACAAGGGAAAGAACTTCTGGGCAGCTAGTTTGATTTTAAGCCTTCTGTATTTCTTGACATCACACATTCAAATATCCTCCAAAACCTTTTCTATCTCAGATCTCTGCTTCCTTTTAACATTGAAGAAAATGTATGATCACAATCATATTTGGAAATATGGAACGTAGCTCTTTGGCCATAATTAGGTGTTTATGAATGCTCCAGTACCATAAGAGAGAGAGTGCTCTCTTAGAGGCTAAGATAAAATACTGCTTTTGTCTCGCATTATAGTTTCTCCAGGGAAACTATTCACCAATGGCTTCAAAATGTTCAATTTCCATGGAAGTCATCAAGTCAAAATAGAAAAATATAAGATATACAAGATGGAAAAATAGATGGAATAGATTCTGTGTGTGCGTGTATCTAGGTTCACATGCTTTTCCCTGGTTGCTTAATAGTCATTTTTTTGGGTTCACATAATGTATTAAACAATAAATGAATTACTATAAGTAGGCTGGGTTCCCACAAAATACCAAACAAGAACAGCAACACAAAATTAACCATACTTAACATTTGCGGCATTCACCTATGAAATTTTTAGCTGATCTTGTTAAACCTTATGGGAGTTGCCTTGCAGTAGGAGAGAAAATGAAGGATAAGTTTGTATCTTTGACAAATCATAGGAGTGCCTCTGCTACGCTTGAGCCATTCATTACTTTGATATGCAAATAATGGTCTGAAAATTATGTTGCTTTGATCCTTTTGTTGGGCTTGCAAGTAATAAGTGATAGGTGATAAGAGCAAGGAGATAGATGCTATAAAAGCAATAGAAATAGATATAATTGCTTTTAGCTGGACAGTAGTATAGCATGTTTTCTTTCTGGGAGTTTTAAAAATGTGTTTGAGTAGCTTGAGCAACTCCAGAATAATATAGATGCTATGCTTTTTATTACCCAGTAACTTTAACTGAATAAATGGTAATTCTGGTTGGAAGTCAGGGGAACCGATAGAAGAGAATATGTGTAGCTCATGGTTGAAATTAGGGGTCCTTGGTGGTCTCTGAGCTTGGTTGTTTCCTTGCAGACATTACCAAACTAGATCACATCATCAATACTGATAATGCTAACTAGTTTGGTAATGAAACAACCAAACTCAGAGAGACCCAAGGACTTCACATGGACTGTTGCCCAGCCACACACCAGTTAATGTTAACAACCAGGGTTGTTGTTTTTTACTTTTATTGTGCCTCTCTTGACCTTTTCCTACTTGTACCTGTTCCCTTCAGATTGTGATAATGGAGACCAGGAGTAAAGACGGTACTTGGCCCAGTTCCAGACCACATATCATGTGAGTATCTAACATTATCAATTCCACAGTTTTGAGGTACAGCTGCATCCCCTGTCCAGGGTGGGTTGTACTCTCAAAATTGCGCAGCATTCCAGTTCCCAGCTTGCCTGAGCTTTTGTGGGGGATATGGCTGTCTTCGGATCTTGTTCTGCTCCAACAGGAACCAGGCTGTGGGTTTCACCTCCTCTTTTTCACAGTCTTACTTTAGCTGCATTTTTCAGGAAGAATTCCATTGATGAGGAAGAGCAGTACCGGGGCCAGCCAGGGATTTGTGGCCTTACCAACCTGGGGAACACATGCTTCATGAACTCTGCTTTGCAAGTAAGAAATATGAGTGATCTTTTGATGCCAAACTTTGGGTACTGTGATGACTTGCCACCAAACAGAATGAAAACTTTGCTCACATTCTGCTCATATATTAGGTGCATTGCCAGTGTTGTTACATGTCTGCCCACATGTACTAATGGGTTATGTATTTTGGCATTGCCTGCTTGTATGCCTATTTAGAGTAGCTATTACATTGTAGAGGAATTAACTATCTTGGCTGACTGTTTCTTAACACTCACCAATCCCTGAATGCTTCCAAGAGAAAAAAAGCCCACTATTTTCTGAGAAGGGCACGTACATATTTATCTATGTTGTCTATTATGATAAATGTCAATCTTGTAAAAAGTACAATATTGACAATAGCTTTTGCTTGAACTGCAAACCATAAAATTGAGAATTCAATCATCTGGAAAGCTATGACAATATTACCAGCCACTTCTTAGTGATAAGCCTCTGGTTGCATTTAATTGTCCAGCATCCTAGTCAAAACAGATTTCTCCTACAGTGCAGTAACATAATTCAATAAAGTTTGCTTGAATCAGTCTTGGTACAGCCCTAACCTAATATAAACCATAATAATACCTCTTCTTTGTTTATCTTTACCTTCTACTCCTGAATACCACCCTGTAACCAATTCTCATTTCTGTCCCATACATACCAGTGAGGCATGATGTCTTTCCTACCCTTTACAGCAAGGGAAGCTATAGAGTTTTCCTGCTACTGCAGCATTTGATCAACAAAACCAACTGCCTCAGCAAAGATGACTAGAAATTCCCGTTTCTCTCCCACACATGGATTTGGATGAGGGAGTTGCAACGCATCCAGGGTCCTTCTGTACCACCAGTAGCCTGCTTGCCATCTGTGGAAGAATATTAGATTTGCTAGTTCAAGGAATTTTGATTACATCATCTTTGTCATGACTTGGAATGATTGATAAATTAAAGATTGCTCTCTTTTCTGTTTTTTTTTAAAGTTCCCTTGTAAATAATTCTCTCCTTTTTTTCTTTTCCTTAAATTTAAACTGGAGAAAGTAGGACAACATAGATTATAATAATACAGTCAAACATTTCTTTTACCCAATGGGAAGAGGAACAGAAAGGACCCTTCTGACATTTGGCTATTTGAAACTAAAAAAAAGCTAAATTGCACCTACCTATTCATTAGTAATGAGAATTTGTGTTCCCATTATAAAAATAATGACTGTATAAATACCACAGCTACATTTGTCCTTGGTATACATGCTGTTTATATGAAAAAATGACTACTGGAAAAGTTATCCTCTTCTGGGTCAATATCAGTTTGTTTAACCTTACTTTTAATTTCATTCATTTCACAAAAGATTATCTCTGTGTCAGAGATGCTTCCCCCCTCACCCAAGAGCTTCATTCTGAAAGATGAATTACCATCTAACATTACATTTGGCACGCTTTCATCCTTTCTTCCAGTGTCTCAGCAATGTGCCCCCTCTGACAGAATACTTCCTCAATAATCATTACCTGGATGAACTAAACTTCAGCAACCCTCTTGGCATGAAAGGTGAAATTGCTGAAGCCTATGCGGATCTCATTAAACAGAAGTGGTCTGGCCACCACCGCTCCATCGTGCCCCGAATGTTCAAGGTTAGTCTGTTCAAGGTTAGACTGCTTTTTTAGTCTGTATCTAGCTCTTTGCTGATCTCAGAGGCCCTGTTTTTGCATCCCATTCAGACCAAAGTGGGCCATTTTGCCTCTCAGTTCCTTGGCTATCAGCAGCACGATTCCCAGGAGCTTCTCTCCTTCCTGCTTGATGGCCTGCATGAGGACCTCAACCGTGTCAAGAAGAAAGAGTACATTGAATTAAAGGATGCGGCAGGGAGACCCGATGAGGTGAGCATGAGCATGAGCATGTAAGAGAAATATTAGAGAGTCCAAATTGGATTCTAGCAAGCGGTGATAGTACATGTATGTTTGTAGTAGGAATAACGTATCATCAAACTTGGAAGCTTTTGACTGGAGATCTTATCTGCTGAATTTCCATTGTGATCTTTACATGTGTTCTTCTGGTCCATTTCAATTTTTATGCCACTGTATGGAAAAATGGTACTTGAAGGAAGACCTCTGCCCAGTCACATCTACCTGCCAGGTCTACCTGGAAGGGCGTGTTGTGGGTTCATGAAGAAATATCATCTGATGGGACTCAAGAAGAAAGCCTTTTCCGCCATGGTAGCTGCCCTTTGGGACATCATCAGACTGGCCCTGACCTTGTTGGGTTTCTGGAAGGGCCTGAAGACATGGCTTGTCATCTGGCCTGGGGGATCTGGTAGTGGTGCTAGAAAAATGAATGGTGCTTTCCCACAGATTATGGGGTTTTTTTGTTTTTGTTTTTGCTGTTTCTAATGACTTTCGTTACAGTTTAGGTTTATTTTTTCTATGGGGTGGTGGTTAACTTCATAAGCTGCCCAAAGTGACAGAAATAAGATGCAAGTGACTAAGCAAATTCAATCAATCCTTTACACCCAGTGCAGTCCGATGAGGAATTCATATTAGTTCCCAAACTCCAAAGTTCAGTGAACTCTAAATGTTATTGGTTTTGTCTAATCTCTTATATCTAAATTTCACGAGAGGAAGGTTTTTGAAACCTTAGCATCTATATAGAAATAAAAATCAAACTTTTGTTCTCTCTGAGCAAGAGCAGGGCAGGGCAGGGCAGGGCAGNGCAGGGCAGGGCAGGGCAGGGCAGTGATAAAGGGGGGACTCCCAAAGGCTTTACAGTAATCAGATTCGGCGGTAAAGAAAGGAAGCTGGATGTAATTTGATGAGGCTTGGAGTCTGCTGAAATGAGGCATAAAGAATGAGAACCACTCCATTACTGCAGTGAACTGGGGATGTCCTTTCACTCACTGGGTTGAGTGCTGTGGGAGTGCAGAATTTTTGGTCCTGACCTCAGAACAGGCTGTGTGTGCTGGTTGCAAGAGTCTTGGAAGTAGTACAACTTCAGGAAGACTCAGAATAGCCTATTTCAAGGTTGGCATCAACTCAGAATAACCTATTTCAAGGTTGACAGGGCTGGGGCTTTTTGGAAAAGTATAGTGTTGATGCATCAACTATTCCTTTCTATGGGATCCTTGCTTCAGACGCCTGTGCTCAGTTTGTAATGCTTATAAATTCTCTGAGGTTTTCCATCACAATTGCTATGCATTAATTGGGGGGGGGGTGATACAATAGACCCCATCTTTCTCTCCCTCTACCCCCTTGCAGTTTTCCCCCAGCAGCAGAGGAAGACTAGCATGAATAATTGGTTTCACTTTAAAGATAAAGTAGCAGGGAAAAATTAAAAAGTCCTTTGGAGATGGTTGAGATTTGCCTGTTAATTCTGAGGTATTTGTTGCCAAACTCCATTGTACAATTCTAAGGTAAACTTCCTTCTCTTTGACCTCAAGTTGTTAACATTGCTTCAGCTGGTGTATTTAGTAAAGTGAAATGCTGAGAATTGTAATTCAGCAACAATGGGTGAGCATGGGAAGAGAGAGGCTGTAGTAGACTATTCTACAGTATAGCATTTCAGATTAGTAGTATTCCAGACTATTCATTCTACCACTTCCTGTTCAGGAAGTAGCAGAAGAAGCGTGGCGCAACCACAAACGTCGCAACAATTCCATCATTGTTGATATCTTCCATGGACTCTTCAAATCAACGTTGGTTTGCCCTGAATGTAAGAAAATTTCGGTGACCTTTGACCCCTTCTGCTACCTCAGTGTCCCTCTGCCAATCAGCAAAGACCGAGTGATGGAGGTTTTCTTTGTATCCATGGATCCCTGTAAGAAACCTAAACAGGTATGAACAAGCTGTTTGGAAGGCTCCTTGCTGTGGCAAGAAAGTTATGGCACGTCTTTATTTGAGCGTTCTAGAGTTGAAACGGCCCTAGAGCCCTTGTCGTATATGTAGAAAGCTTGATAGTTGGGGTGGGGAAAAGGTTTCTATCTGAAACCCAGGAAAGAGGTTTCCAGCTATTTGGATAACATGACCAAATGGAACCAAAATTTGACCTTAGTTTATATAGCCTCAACTTATTTTTATAATTTATGCTGAAAGGTAGAGAATGCAAGCATGCCCAGTAGATAAATAATGAAATAGTTTAGATCTGACTATGGGCTTTACACTTAAATGAGACCTATAGGTCTGTCCCCAGATCAGTTTCTGTCCTGGAGATGGGTTCAGCCTAGCGGGGAATTTGACGTGAGTTTAGAATTTGATTTCCAATTGACTTCCTTACTGGCCTCTTGTCGTTGTCTTACAGCATAGGTTGATTGTCCCGAAAGCTGGGAAAGTGCTAGACCTCTGTCATGCTTTATCAGAGCACACAGATGTGCCTGCTGAGCGGGTAAGTTTGCCAGGAGGGTGAAGGAGAGATGCCTCAATTGACCATAGAGGCCTGTTCTGTGTCTTCCCTTTCTCCTGACTGTTTCTTTGCCTCCTCTCCAGATGATGGTGGCCGATGTGTTCAGTCACCGCTTCTACAAGATCTATCAGAGGGAAGAATCTCTCAGCTGTATCCTGGACCGGGATGACATCTTCATGTGAGTTTGGGGAGGGGATAATAATACAAGGCAGCAGAGCAGTTGTTACCCTGGTGCCCTTCCAGTGTGATAAGCTATAAATTTCATTACTCTAGTCAGCATAGTTGACGTACCTAAAAAGCCCAAATTGGAAAAGCCCCAAATAAATTAAGGTAAAGGAGTGAGAGCTAGTAAATCATAGAATCACAGAATTGGAAGGGATCTTGGGGTCAGTGCACTGGAGCATTTTCCACTACAATGAGTCTGAATAATAAGATGGGGACCTGTAATTCAGACTAGCGTTTTACTATAGTAAGTAGCCAGGTTCACAGCAAGCAGAGGTGTAGGTCAATTATGATAGCAGAAGCAGCAATGAGCACAAGAGGTAAATATGTCATTGCTCAGTGGGTTGGCATGGTCTGAGCATGATATGCATCAAGTCCTGTTACTTTATCCCAGCAGTAGGCAGAGAACGAAGATCTTGGGTTGATGCTCAAGGTGGACACTCTTAGAGCTTAGGGGACATTTTCCTCAGTGTCAGAAGCAACTTGGGAATGTCAGTTGGAAAATTGAAACTGCCCACCTAAGGGTGTATCTGCTTCTTGCCCCCAAAGTTGCTTTTTTGAGCATCTTCCTTTCCTTAAGGAAATTTGATTGGGGCCACCATTATAGTCTTACAGGTAGTCCTCAACTTACGACTACAGTTGAGCCCAGAATTTGGGCTGCTAAATGAGAAATTCGTTAAGGGAATTTTGCCCCACTTTACAACTTCGCTTGCCACATTTGTTAAGTAAATCGCTGCAGTTGTTAAATTAGTAACACCATTATTAAGTGAATCTGGCTTCCCCATTGACTTTGCTTGACAGAAGGTCTCAAAAGACAATCACATAACCCTGCAACCGTCATAAATGTAAACCAGTTGCCAGCATCCGAATGTAACTCACCTCATGGGGGTGCTGTGACAGTCATAAATGTGAAAAGGGGTCATCAGTCACTTTTTTCAGTGCCAGCGTAACTTTGAACAGTCACCAAGTGAACTATTGTAAGTTGAGAGCTACCCATATAGCCATCAAGTTGAACCCTTTGTATTTGTCTTCCAATTGTAATTGTAACAGACACCGTTTCCCCCGTACTGTTTAGTGGCTCATTGCCTCTCAGTTGGTGGTGTATACAGTGTTTGATTTTACTGTGTTTATAGAATTTTACATGTATTATGCATTTCTGGTTATGCTTATTACCATGGAATGGCATTTAAATGGAGGCTAGGCTGAGAAATGAAACACTATAAAGAAGCAAGTAGTCTCCTCCTCCTCCTCCTCCTCCTCCNCTCCTCCTCCTCCTCCTCCTCCTCCGAGCATGCCTCTCCATCTCCCTCCAGATACGAGGTTTCTGTGTCCTGCCTGGAAGACCCGGCCTCAGCAGATGCAGTGGTACTGCCAATCTACCTTCGGGAGCGTATCCAGGACCGGGACTACAGCAACAGCTACTATGGGGTCGTGCTTTTTGGTCACCCACTTCTGGTATCTGTGCCCCGGGATCAGCTCTCTTCAGATGCCTTGTACGAGCTCCTGCTGCATCGACTCTCGTGAGTGATTTCAATCTCTGAGATAGCTTAGCTCAGCTCCTTCACAGCTGGGGTATGAAGGGAGAGGTGTATGAAAATACTTCCCCCAAAACAGCTTTCTTGAATTTGGATGCCTCCCCCCACCCCCAAGTAAAAGTCTTGAACTCCCAGGGTTCCCCAACCAATAGGGCCATTGCTGAGCATTCTGGGAATTGAAGTCCACATAGCAATAGCACTTAGGTTTATATACCGCTTTGCAGTGCTTTTCAGCCCTTTCTAAGCCGTTTATAGAGTCAGCATGTTGCCCCCAACAATATGGGTCCTCATTTTACCCACCTCGGAAGGATGGAAGGCCAAGTCAACCTTGAGCCTGGTGAGATTTGAACTAACAAATTGCAGGCAGCCAGTAGGCAGCAGAAATAGGCTGCAGTACTGCACTCTTAACCACAGAGGCACCGCTGCTCTTGGCAGGATGGCTAGATTGGGAAAAGAATGCCTAATGGAAGTGCTATACTCAGTGCTATTCCAGTAATTCGATGTGAATCCATTTCTATTTTATACCACTACAACTGATGCATTGATTTGATTTGAAGGATCCAAGCTCTGATTTTGCCCAAAAACTATTTTTGGGGCCCTAATTTAGGTTTGACTTCCTGATTTTAGTCATGGCAAAAACAGGGAGCTAAAGCAGTCTGGCTGGCAACCTGGCCAGGATGAAAGGTTTTCTTAACTAGCTATTGGGAAAAAGCAGTCCTGAGGTGAGAATTGGACTTTGTAGCTATGACAAGTGCAAGAACTGCTACAGGACTGGCAGGTGCCCATATGGGTGTATTGTGTGGCTTTTTTGCATAGTCCAGTCTTGGAGCTTCCTTTGCATAACCAAATGATGGCCTGCCATTTAATCTTAGCTGCCTTCCTTCTGGTCAAATACAAAATTCAGCATAGCAGAGTTGTACTCAGGCCAACTATGCAGAGAGGGTAGTCTTTTGCTTCCCAGGGATTGTGACTCTGACATATTTGGATGGGGTAGCATTTCCCCTATTTCAGGAAGGGTGTGCAATCTGGGAGTCTTTCTGGACTCAGTGCTGCTTCTTGATCAGGTGGCAGCTGTGACCAGGAAGGCCCTTGCACAGCTTCATCTGATGCACCAGTGGTGCCCCTTCCTAGATTGGGAGGCCCTTCAGACAGACATTCACATCCTGGTACCTCATGGCTTGACTACTGCAACTGACACTTCATGGGATGAAGACCACCCAGAAACTTCAGCTGGTTCAGAATGAGTAGTATAGGCAATGGTGGGCTTGCCTTAGTATGCCCATAGTTCTGCTTTGTGAATTGCATTGGTTGCCGGTTTCCTTCCGGGTGTGATTCAAAGCCCTGGAGTTACTTATAAAGCCCCACAGGGTCTAGTTTCTTGTTTCCCATATTACCCACCTGGCTGATTCAATCCAGCAAGGTGGTACACTGTGGGTTTAATTAAACAATGCCACCTGTCGGGATCCCATAAGTCTGCCTTCTTTGTCACAATGCCTCCCTCTGAAATGAGGTTCTCCTGTCATTCGGATGGCCCCTTCCCCTCTTGGTGTTTTGGAGGGCCTTCAGAACCTGGTTCTTTGACAAGAGTGATTGAAACTCCTTTAAGTGATGTGGTTTCTTCTTTTTCTTATCTGATTGCTGTCTTTTATTAATTGTCCTTATATCTAGTATTATATTGATTTATTCCTTTTAATGTTGTTCACTTGTGAATCATCCAAGGCTGTTGGAGTCAGGCAGCATACAGATTTGCATAAAATAATGTCAGCGTTCCAATGAAACTCCCCAATACCGAGTTTTTTACTCGGTAATTTTAATCTAAGGTACTTGGTTGACAAATACTAGGAATCGCTTAGCCTAAGATTCTGGAGATGGCTGAAAACAAACTCCACAGTCTTTAAGAGCAAGCTGATCCTATATCAGAAGTCTTGACTGAATTTTAATTTTTTTTTTTTAATGAATGAGTGTTGACAGACATCTGTCCACATAATATCTCCCCCTACCTCCCAGAACCTGTCCATCCTGATTCTACAACTATTCTTTTCATTGGATTGCAGTCACAGGGGCAGGTGCTTTCTCCCTATGTCAGGCAGAGGATGTGATCTGCTTCTCTCGTTGACAGCCGCTATGTGACATGGCCAGACTCTGAGGAAGAACAGAGTGAG
This sequence comes from Ophiophagus hannah, assembly GCA_000516915.1. NCBI lineage: Eukaryota > Metazoa > Chordata > Lepidosauria > Squamata > Elapidae > Ophiophagus > Ophiophagus hannah. Next base: position 12,502 of record AZIM01000430.1, on the reverse strand, counting down.
GAGGAAGATGAGGAGGAAGACGAGGAGGAAGAGGATCTCTACAATAAGAGATCCAATGGGCTGAGTGAAGGTGAGGAAGGCTGGTGAGATAAGAGTGTTGAATAGGAAGGGAGGGAAATATTAGATGTTCATTCTAATTCACACCTGCTTTCTTTACCCATAATTTGCAGGGGATGAGGAGGAGGAAGATGAGGAAACAACAACGGAAGGCTTTGCCAATCAGGACCCTAGCTCAGGGACAGAGGAAACCCCTTCAGACACATCAGCGGGGGAGGAAGGGGCTAGCGTGGAGGAAAGGCGGAGCCCCAACACATCTCCCCTGCAGCCTCCCCAGTCTCCCCGTGTGCTGTCTTCCAGTCTTCCTACAGCCAACCAGGCGAAACGCAAATGCTGTCTGCCCCAGAAGCAGCCAAAATTGCTTTTTACACTCCGACCCGTCAGTTCTAATGGCACCAGTGACTGGCTGGCCGGCCAAGAGGAAGGCAATCCTGTCTCCTTCAACTGTAAGTCCCTTCAGTAGAATAACTTCACATTTGTGGTAACAAAGGCTTCCACTAAGAAAATGTTTGGTGGCGGGGAGGGGGCAAATTGGGAATGTTGAGGAAACATCATTGGCACAAAAGGATTGGCGAGGGAATCCTGCAATGGTGGCTGTGATGGAAAGGTTAAAAGAGTCTTGTCCTTGTGAGCCTCAATACATGATAGAAGTTAGGACAGAAACCCCAAATACTGACTCCTTTGCATCTGTGGGCTTTGTTGATGCTACACAAGGCAGACTTATTTCTGTTATTGCAGTATGAGAGTTTCTCTCCATGCCCAGCTCTCCCTGTCTCTAATAGCTTCCCTTCCTAGGTCACTTATCACAGTTGTTATGTACCTTTAGATCAGAAGTGGGGAATAGCCCCTTTATGACTTGTGTGGACTTCAACTCCCAAAATTCCTGAGCTCAGCCATGCTGGCTCAAGAATTCTGGGAGTTGAAGTCCACAGGTCGTAAAATGACCATAGGTTCCCCACCCTTGCTTTACATCTTCTCGCTTGTTCCCATTATATCAGATCATTCAAATCCCTCCATTAATTTGAGTGGGAATCTTACTGGGATGAGCTAATGTCTCTTAGCCCTTTGGTCCTAGGATTTTATAGGTGAGCCCAAACGTCCACAGAAACAGCTACTGTATGATGCATTAAGGACTGAAAAGGTGAATGTTGTCTTGGCTGCTCTCAGTATGTGCTGGGGAGAAAGTCAAGGCAACAGCACTCATGCCTGGGCCCAGTCTGCTGAACCTGTGTAGTTAACATGCAGCGTTCTTGGATTTCTGACCCAATTTCTCATTCTTTGCTTCAGCCCAACCATATGTTGCTCTGGACTGGGATTCTGAAATGAAGAAGCGCTACTACAATGACACCGAGGCCGAAGTGAGTGTGCAATTTCTAAGTAGGAACCCTCTCTTTTCTGTTTTTCCTGTAGTATTGTGCTCAAGTTCTACAGTAGTGAAATCTAGCTTCAAGTGTAGACTCAACTACAGATCTCACTGGGAGGTCTTAGGCTAGTCACCCTTTATCAGTCTTATAGGAGTTATGCGGATAATAAAGTAACACCTAATGTAATCTCGGACTCTCAAAAAATGTTCTCAGATATAAATGTGAAAATGTCCTTGCTCTTCCTTTCTGCCTTGGAGAAATTAGCCTCTGATCTCTTTATATCCATCATGTATTAATGTTCTTCCCTTTAGGGCTACGTCAAGCATGACTGTATGGGCTATACGCTGAAGAAGAACCCTGTTAAGCTGCAGGAGTGCATTGAGTTGTTCACTACCATGGAAACGCTGGAGGAGGAAAATCCCTGGTGAGAATTGAAAATCTGTCTATGATAGAGCCTCTTCCATTGAGATAGCAGGAAAGGGTGTGAGGTGATTGGATGCTGACTCAGTGCTGGTCAACACTTCAAAATTCAATAGATAAAGGTAACAAAACAAGAATGCTGCATGAGCCAAATAAATCCATGTGGATCTTATTTCATAATAATCCAAATTAAATAGAAAATCCAACAGATTTTGGAATATATGATAAGCTCTCAGCTTATTGGATCATTCCATGCTAAATCCTCTTTCTCAAGATTGGGGAGGGGGCAGGGGAAAGGGAAAGGAGGCAATTTGTGGAATGCTAATTCTCTTGAAAGAAAAGGTGTCAGGCTTATGGGTTTGTCTGTTACAGGTATTGTCCCACCTGCAAAAAAGAACAACTTGCCACCAAGAAGCTGGATTTATGGTCACTACCGGAGATTCTGATTATTCACCTCAAGCGTTTCTCTTATACCAAATTCTCCCGGGAGAAACTTGATACCCTTGTGGAATTCCCTATCCAGTAAGTCAGGGCACCTAGTCATTATTTTTTGTTACCAGGAGTGAAATGGGTGGATTCTGTATGTATGTGGCATGATCTTGGACAGCATAGATCATGGAAAATGCAACCGTGCAACACTCACCCTTTCGTCTGAGGAAACAGACGAGTGATAATTTATGGGCTCTGAAATTGTGAAAGATGATTGAAAGCCTTCATCTTCTGCTTCGGAGGCCATCAAAAACTCAGCCTGAATCCGACTTCGTGTGAATGACGTTGGTGAAACTAGATTTATCTATATTGTCCTTTCTATTATCTTATTACTTTTTTTTTTACTTACTATTACTTACTCCTTTTCTGCACTGTGTAACACTGCTTACACCATAAAGGGAATAATAATAGCATGATGGGTATGTACTGTATGTATGTTACATCAATAAAAAAAAAGTCTCAGTAATCATGTAAGGTCCATCACCAGGAGACCCTGTCATCGTTGGCTGTGCTGCTAAAGGATTTTCAAAGGTAGCTCCAGTGCTATTGAGGATCTAGAAACGGGGCGGGCCGACCTTTCCCAAATGTGGGGAGATTCTCTATCCCTGTTTTAAGGCTCTCAGCAGGAAATACTTGCTTTATATTACCAGTTAATTGACAGATCAGGGGAAACTGTAGCACTGCTTTCCTCCTGCCCAGGCCTTCAGCTCTCTTGGGTTACATTTGATAAAGACTCTGAGGCATGGAAATTTGTTGTCAGACACATCTTGAGCTCAAGGTGTGGGAGGCTGCATTAGTGTAAAATTATTGTGGCAGCTGGGAGCACACGTTGAGATAGTAGCAATTCCTTTGTGCACATATACAGTATGACTTTTCTCCAAAGGGGTTGCTGTCAGGATTGAAAAAAAACAAAGTGGCTTTGTAATTTTTCTCTTACAGGGGCCTGGACTTTTCTGATTTCATCATCAAACCCCAGAAAGAAATGGACGCTTCCCTGTACAAATATGACCTCATTGCTGTGTCCAACCACTATGGTGGCCTCCGGGATGGGCATTGTATGTATCCTGATACTAGAGGAAATAGATTTTTTAGGAGGTGGGGATAAATTTGGGGCCTCAAAGAAGAATAATTGAAGCATAATCCAATAAAAACATGCTGCTCTTAGTTATGAAATTCACGTGGCTGGGTAAAAAAGCACGAATAAGTCTATAAACGCTACAAGATAGTAGAAGTAGAGGCAGACTTGGACTCCCAAAATGGGAACTGTATTACCAAGCAGCAGAACTATTATGGGTGAAGGAATGGATAAATTTGAAAAACAAAAGAATTTTGGCAATTGAGGGCCACGACCTCCAAGCAGGGTGGCATGCTTTCTTATGGGACAAAAAAAACAAAACACATTCATACTTCCATAGACATTTGATAAGAGAATCACTACTGCAAACTTGGGAAAAGGTTAAAAGAAAACATTATACGAAGATACCAAAATGGGTCTCACCAATGGA
>AZIM01000429.1:244011-261379 GCA_000516915.1 Ophiophagus hannah | reverse complement strand
CCCTCCCTCCCTCCTCCCTCCCACCCCCCGGAGGTAAGTAGCGCCGTCTCGCCTCTTCGCCTTGCAAAGTTCGGTCCCCTTCCCGATTAAGATAACCGGGAAGAGACCCTTTCGGGTGGGAAGGAGCGGGAGGACGTGTTCAGCCTCTTCTGTGTTTTTTTCCTTGCTGGGGGTGATGGGGGGGTGGGTGGAGTGAGAGGAAGAGGAGGAATTGTCTCCTTTGGGAGAGAGAGAGAGAGAAAAAGAGCGAAGGTGCAACAGGTCCGAAGCCAAGAAGTGTGTGTGTGTGTGGGGGGGGGGGGGAATCGTGGTGCCTGCAACCTCTTGAAGGTGGGGAATGGCAGAAAGCGGTGGGGTTTTTTTGCTGGCCTTCAGAAACGGGGCCCCCGGTCCCCAATGCTGCCTGGGGTGGAGAAAAGAAGAAGTGCAGTTGAACCTGGTCTAACGGAGGGTCGGCAACCCCCCCGCCCCCCGGTGGTGCCATTCAGCGTTTGGCTTGAGAGTCTTGTAAGTTTGGGGCCAAGATGGAACTGTTTGAGGCCATGTATGTGCGTTGTTGGCACCGGAGCATATTAGGGATTCGTAGTTGCTGGGTGCATTCATGGCCTTCCTTACTTTGCAGAGGGTTTACTATCTTGGTTCGTTTGTAGGCTTGATGCGCTGTGTTAAAAAGGAGTATTTCCTCCCTAGACGGGTCCCCGTGATTTTTCCCCGAGTGGTGGTGGTGGTCGTCCAGAAGTGGGAAAGCGCTTTGGCTTGGTGCCGTGCTTACGGAGATGAATATTGTAGCTTCTGACTGGTAACCAAGATCCTTATTAAAATGATGCTGATGCTTATGCTTGTATCGTCGTAAAGGGCATGAACATTCCCAAACCTGGAATTCTGACCCAAGAGTAATAAAAATTCTCAGAATCTAAGCCTGTCTACATTTAGGAAGCAGGCTTATTATCTATTTTTTTTTAACCTGGCCTTTAGAGTTCAGAGTTCAGTTATTAAAAAAAGTGGGGAGATTTAATTTATAGGTTGTCTTAATCTGTTTTGTGTGTGGACTTTTACGGATGGACGTGTGTGGGTGCGTGTGTTTTTGCAAGTCTTTGGGATGAGATGTGCATATTTAAATCAGGAAGTAAGGAAGTTGCTTTTTTTAGGATTGATGAAACCAATGCAAAAACAAAAAACAAAAAAACCCTCAGCAACCACAAAAGATGGAGTGATGAGTGACTGTTATTATAAATGAAAAACAGTCATTTTCCATGCTGTCTTTTGTTTCAAGACCTGCTAAAAACCTTTGAGATCAACAGACCTTAACATGTATGCTAGTTTGGAGTCAGTAAATTGGGCTTAGTTCCTGATGACTGCATGGAGAAATGTTTGCCATTTTGACTTGTCTCTGGTAATAACTAGTAGCTTCTCTGGGGACAATTTTGTACTTAACTCCATTCATTTACCTTGTCTGTTGTTTTTTCCTTCTATTTTCCTCAATTTACCAGTTATAGTCATTTTTTTGTCACCTCACATGCTCAAAGCATTTGAATTTCTGCTTGCTTGATCATACCTTTCATGTAGCAGTCAGTCTTTATTTGGTCAAAGATTATTGGTTCTCTCTGCAATCCATGGTACTCTTAATAACAATAATTCAAAGTTGTGTATATTCTTTCTCTCATCCTTTCTCAGTGTTGTCTAGTGTTGCCATGCCTTGTCATTGGAAAGACTATTGCTTTTATGGTTCTGATTTTTGTTGTAATAGGAATATACTTAGTTTCATGATCTTGTCTAAGCTTGTTATTGCTTTCCTCCCTATTAATCTGTTTGTTTCTCTAACATGCTCATCATCTTTCATCTTGAGCTAAAGATAACAAAACTATACAGCATCTTCATTTTTTCAGAATCGGTGGTGAACTTACTAAATATATTAGTTGAAATTTCAATTTTTTAATATTTAACAATGTTACATTTTTACTTTCCAGTTACTTTCATAATTAGCTACTCTTCCAACTAACAGAGCTATAGTCTACATATCACAAATAGGTATTGTCACAGCTACATCTGTTTGATTCTAGCTTTCTGTCATCTATTCAAATCCTAGTATTTTTATAATATGTTCATGTAAGTGAAACATATATGGGGACAATATATTTTGTGTGTTTGTGTATATTTATGTGTGTGTATGGCTTACTTTTAATCTGGTTTTGCAGATTTATTTTTTTACAATACTTTCATTTTGTTGTAAAAAAATTCCTCAGAAAAATAATCAGATGTTCTGGCATACTCATTAATCTTAATATATTCAGTTCTGGTATGAGCTATGAATAAAAAGCCTTGTTATATTCAATAGAGCAAAGATAAATATCATATCCTTTGGTTTATCCATTATCTTAGGTCAACTATTGATTTTGCCAGTTGCAAAACCTGCCTATTTATTTGTCATTTTTTCTGTATGTTTAACTATTGTTCTTTGTAAAATCTTAAACTACTGCTTTAAGTTTACTGTAATAATTTGCACCGTCTTTTGCATGTCTCTGCTTTGGTGTCATACCAATCTTTTGCAGTCTCTAAGATGTAGCCTTGTTCCTTATTTATTGATAATAAATCTATTAGCACTTTAATCGCCTTCTGCAGCTTTAAAGAATTCATTGGATATTTCATCTGCTTCTGATGCCTTTCTGTTTGACAAATGTGTTGATGCCTGTAGCACCTCACCTATTACCTGTCCTTTTTTTCTGCAAATGTTTCACCTATTATCCTGTTTGTACAGAATGTCAGTTCTGCATAGCTTTTCTATTTTCCTTCGCACCCATATTACATCTCTTACAATGAAACAACCTCTCCCTGAGGTCCAAAAGCCCCCTGCTCCTTTTGGCCTTCTGGAAGGCCTTGATGACTTGGCTCTTCCCTCAGGTACTGGGTCAGGATGTAAGTTGAGTCCAGCATATGTGCAAAGGCTGCAACGTTGTATGAACCTAGTTAAAATATGTTAGTCTTTAATTTGGTGGATGAATTGTTGGTATTTTTAAAAAAACTATGGGTTTGATTGTTGTTAGTTTCCCAAGGTTACATTATTGCCATCTAAATCTTAATAATAAGTAAAGATAGTACCAGTAGTAATAGGCACCTTGGGTGCAATCCCAAAACATCTGAAGCATTACTTCAACACCATCAGCATTAACAAAATCATAGTCAATTGCAAAAGGCAACTTTACTTGGAACAGCTTACATCCTGCGACAATACCTTTAACACCATCCTAGTAACATCTGCCTATCGCAGGTTATCGGTACACTAGGTGCCATACCAAAGCATTTTGAATGGCTCCTAGAAAATCTGCTCATTGACAAAATTTACATCGATTACAAAAGACCACACTGCTTGGATCTGCACATGTTATCCCTATACACTACAACATCCTAGGTTCTTGGGAAAATGATATATATGAAGGCCAACACTAGCTAAATAACTGGCAGCTGTGATTTTATGTTGTTGTCAAGAGATAATGACAATCCTTGAGTATTAAGTGTAGATTTTCTTATGATTTCTCTGATCTTAGTAATACATCTTTTTTTTTCTTTCTTCTATGTCCCTTCTTAATATTGGAAGTTTGTGTTCTATCATTCTATGCTTTTCTTATCTGAGACTTATCCTCTGGCTTTCTTTGGCTATCATGATAGTTTGCTTTGAAAGTGTTATATCTTCTCATAAGTAAATTTTTTCCACTTTGGTTTTTACAACATCTTTTTTCTCTTCCCATAGTTTCTCAGGTTTTCCTTTGCATAAATTAAGTATTTATATTGCTCTTATATTTTGTCCATAATTCTTCCGGGTATAATCTTGTTGACCTGCTTTCAAACTTTCTAAATTTAACCCATATATTGAATATTGTTAATCTATGATCCGCTCCATAATCTGAACCTCAAAATGTTTTAATTGACTGAATTGACTGGATTGTACTGTGTAGTCAATTTGATGTTAACATTGTGCATCCAAAGATGTCAATGTTTTGAGGCCATGTTTAAATGGCTTAATGCAAATATTGGTAATAAACAATACTCTACAAAACATCATTGATCTGCCTCCTTCACTATTCAATGTATCCATCCCAAATCTTCTGGTAATTCGAGGTGTTTCAAATTCCTGCCACTTTCATTTTGCAATTATACATTAATAATTTTGTGCCCTTCCTTGATATTGCATTTAACTCTTCTTAAGTATGCCATAAAATTTTTAAGTGACTTCTCCCATTATATCCCTAATAGACTATATATACTAGATATCCACAAATCCTAGTAGATATGATCCATTTTTTAATTAGGTTATAGCAAAGCATTTATTTAGCAATGTCGTTTTGGAGAGGCATTTGTCACAATTACCACATGAAGACTAGTTAATTAGACTGAAGGCAGCAAAAATAAAGCTTTTCATTCAAAATGTTTAATGAATCAAAAATGAAGATTATTGTTGCATGCCATTACTCTGCATTTATTAAATATCCAAATAATAAAAAGCAGTCACAACCTTTTACCGTCAATCAGAATGGCAAATCAACTATTTCACTTTGGACGCTTAGCTGCCAATATCTTTTAATAATCAGAATGCCAGTATTTGATTATATTACTGACTATATAGCAATATTTTGTGGAGGAGGGGGATCACATCCAGAATTATATAATCTCATAAGAGTTGTGCATGTTCTGTTCTCAGCTCAAATTACACTCCTCTATTTACTAGGGAAAACTATTAAACGTTCACAAGTTGATCTGGAGCTAATAATATGATCAGACCAAAGCCATAAGGTAATGGATCAAGTACTTTAAGAAGTTCCTAATTTTACCGTGATACATAAAATTGGACATAGCAATGTAACAAAGATCATTGAAATTTCCGAAGTACAAATGAATTATTTTAGAATAAAGTGAACTTAGATGGAACAGAATGGGTCACTTTAAATCAGATCCACATGATGAACTGTTCAGATCATGACACCTTATTAAAGAAAACAGGGGCAATGATACTCTATAATAGAAGTTTCAAACTCAAGCCCACTGGCCATGTGGTGTTTTCAAATAATTTATGTGATCTGCTTAACACACTGTACACACTGATGATGCTACCCAGCAAGGATGGAGACTAAGCACAGATTAGATCTGTAGGATATGCCAAAGAAGCACCTCCAGACAAGGACTACTCTAGCAGTGGTAGGAACCTGGTAGCTCGCTTCAGTGACTCTTCCGGCAACCTCAGAGCAAGTACTGCTTCTAAGCCACCCAGAATCGCCCTGAGGTGAGATGGGCAACAAACAAACATTATGCTAAATTCTCCAGACTGAAGCAGCCAAGAGGCAACATTTTGCCTGGAAAGACTAATTGGTAGGCTGGAACAGCCCAAGTGATGGAAGGAAGAGGTAGCTGAAGAGGAAAACTAGGTATGACCAACTCACCACAAAAGTCTCTCAGTAAGGAATGGAAAAAACTGCAAACAAACCATTTCTCTCTTGAAGAGAAGGAGGAACTACAGGAATGGAGAAAGAATAGAAAGAATCAGAAAAAGATCTGTGCTCAGCAAGGAGCCAAAAATTAAAAAAAAAATGAATAGAATCACATGATCTGTCATCCAAATGCATCTTAATATTTTACCCAATTCTGTACTTTTTTCTTTACAGCAGAACTTGCCAAATTTTGATTTTGGAGATTTCTTCTAAGTGGTTGGCTTTTCTCGCACATGCAGCATCTGACTTGTTCTCACTCCAGCTGTAGTTTGCCTTTAGCTTCACTTTTCTTTGGACATTATTGTCAAGAGTGGCCTTTTTAACTCAGGTTCCTGCCTCGATCATACTCGGAAGCACTGAAGCTACAGAGCCCCCACATGGCAGCAACATGGTGGTAATTTGCTTGGGCAAAATATATGGGTCATCCTCAAAAAGTATCCTTAAAGTCAGACCATGATTTTTTAGATATGTGCCTCAGCTTGAAAAAAACGGTAAATTTAAGTGTTCTTTTATGTTGCTATGTTGGATGGTGCCCAGGGTTCTTTTTAATTGGTAACTTTTGTTTCAAGATGTTGTAGGGGCTTTCAAGTAGCAACATACACGTTTGGTAGCTCATACATCTTTCCTATCTTTCATTCTTTTGTTTTTTGAGTCACCACTTTAGAGGAAGCTCCCTATTTAAGGGCTCTTGGAACAAACGTTCCTTCCTTTTTGATAAACTATTTCAGAGTTGTGATCTTGTCAGATTACAGACCACAGCTCCTTTTCTTCATCTTGAATTATCTTTTCTTCAACACCATCATATTCAAAAATGACTTATATTGTGAAAAATCAAAAGATTTTAGCCTTATTAATTTGATAATCTGGTCAAAAGGGACATCAGTCTTATCATAATAAAGCACAGAACCAAGAACATATATTTCTTAGATGTTTGGTAATCTTTCTATAGACTACCTGAATGGATGTTTATGGAGCACCAGTACTTCTTGGATCAAGTTTTGAAAATCTCAGATTGAGTGCATCTGACATATGGCTGCTGCTTATATGGAGCAGATTCTGGTATATGTACAGTATGTATCTGCTGAGGTCTAAATATTCTAGAAAACTGTTCCCTAGATTAATTTACAGTTGAAAATTATTCTAGTGCTCAGGTTGTGTTGGACTGAGAAAGATACATCTGCTTAACCTTTACTCCAGGGTTATCACACATGTATAGGTAATATTGTAATGGAGGCATGGGAAAGTGTTTCTCTGAGTGTAGTGGGAATAGGTGGAGGAAGAGAGGTGATTGGTGCTGTCAATTTTTCTCAGTCACCTTTAGGAAATTGAGGTGTCCTGATTTTTCCCAATGATTTTTGTCATCTTAGTGTTGTAATTGAACTGGAAGAACATTTTAAAGCCTAGTACAGTTAGCAAGCTTCTATGGTGTTTTATTGATAAGTTCAGATTTCTATCATATTAGGTCTCTCTCTCCCTCCCTCCCTCTCTATGTGTTGTGTGTCTTTTTTCATTATTTTTCTCCTTTTGAAATTTAGAACTAAGCAACCAAAATATTGTATTGCAGATAATTTCATTGTTCTTATGCTCCGTGTTCTATTACTTAGACTTGTACAGAGCATTTGCTCTTGGGGAATTTTTCTTAACTGAACTACCCCTGAATTCTTGGCTGCAGACTTAACATATTATTTGGCACCATTAATCACTTTGTGGAAATGTAAAAGGCAGCCTATAATTGCTCTGATGTTTGCTTCAGAAATGTGCTATGAATGAATTGGACTTTTCCTTTTTGATATTGTTGTCCTTGGTATAGCCTTCATATAAGATAGGCCTGACTAACTTTGAATTGCCAATCTGAATATAGACACAAGCAATATATCTTTTTCTTGTTGAGGATACCCGGAAAGAGTCAAACATCTTGTTTTCATGCCTGCATAATGTTGTTCTATGTTTGAATTTGTAGCTTATGTGTTGTGGAAGCCTATGTTTTAATCCCAGGATAAATGAACAAGAACAGTAAATTCTTTGCTTTGGATAGGAAGCAGTTACTGTTGCTGGTTGACATTGCTCACCACTTCATTACAGTAGCCAATAGAAAGTGTCAGGCACAAATAACCAGGAACATTTGTTTTGTTCAAAGCACAGTAGAGTTTATTATTACTACCTGTAATACAAGAATCTAGTCAACTAATAGTCAAAGCTAAATTGGTGCTAGATAAGGATCAACAGAATTTATGGAGGGCTGGACTTGGGTCTCTTGTGACAACACAATGACTCAGATAACATAATCAGAGTTGGAAGGGACCTTATAGNTCTTCTTGAAAGTCTCAAGTGATGGCCTCAAGTGATGACTCCAAACTATGGCACTTTTAACACCACCTTCCAGTTCAGCCTCTTCTCCTACAGAAGCCAGGAACATTTGTTCTCCTACAGAAAGAAACTTGAGGACATTTATGTTATTAACTTGCACCTTGGAAGCACAAGGGAAGGTGGTAAACAGATGGCTCATTCTTTTAATTCAGAAAGAGCTACTTTGAAACATTGCATGAAACATTGTATTATGGTATTTGCTAGGGCATGCCCATGATAAGGAAGAATTGAATAAGTATTTGCTAGCGATAGGTGAGGTTAGAAATCTGAAATCCTTCCATCAAAATTTTGGGGCAGTTGATTAATATTGGCACTGAATATTGGAAATTTAAACAATGTTCTAACTACACAATGATGCAGTAATTATCTGCTGAGATTTTCTTCCGAAAGCTATTAGAGGCAGAATAAGAAAAGTGTCAGAAAAGAAAAAAGTCACTCAGAATATATGCTCTCTCCATTATGGCAAAGATGGACAGCAGACACTTGAACCATGTAGTTTCAGCAGACAGTTTGTTGAGTTCTTTTTGGTAACAGCTGCATATAGGAAATGTTGCATTTCCTTGGTGAAAGGAAAAAGTTTATATATAGACGGTCTGATTTGGTTGTAAACCTAAAAGTATTGCTTGGAAAACAAATGCTATTGTAATCAATAATGCTTTCAAGTAAATACATGCAGTTGTGCAATTCTGAAAATACTTCAGGGAAATCATTGGGAGTTACTAAATAAATATATTTAGGATTGTGTAGCATTTGAGAATATGGGCTGTTAGATTGTCACATAGAAAAAAATTTCCCTACCTCACAGGATAATTCTGGGGATGAATATGTTAAAAACTTCATGTACTAGGATATAAATGTAATGGGGCCATGTAAGCATCTAAAAATAGAAAATGTGAGCTCTTAGGGGAGGGAACTGAACAAAATCTGTAGGAGTGAAAATACATACAGTGACCTCTCCTAAGAATTTGTGATGACTCTGAGTTCTATTTCCGTCCATGTCATCTTATTATGGGAGAGGAGATGGAGAATTTATTGAAGATCTATTTTCAAGCCCTATTGTGGCACTAAACTTATTAATTAACCTTCCTATCCCACAAAATATAGGGACACGGTGGCTCAGTGGCTAAGGCGCTGAGCTTGTCGATCAGAAAGGTTGGCAGTTCAGCGGTTCGAATCCCTAGCGCCGCATAACAAAGTGTAATTAGAGCCGGAAATGACTAGTACCTATGTGCGAGGGGAACCTTTACCTTTTATCCCACACAATAAGGTAAATTCAAAGAACAGTTATTTGATGTTAAGGATAAAATCCTGTGCCTCCAATTGCATTGTAGCTGCTGAAAAAAGCAAGTGATTGGAGGGAGGAGAAAGAACAGAAGTTGGACAATATGGCCAAAGACAGGGAATGTGGATTATTTCTGTTAATGGAAATTAATGAGAATTCTCATCTTTGTGACGAAAAGAAGAAATACCTTGATGTATTGCATGGTTGATTAGGAGTTTATGGTGTTGTTTCTGGTTTGTTTGCTTGCTTGTCTGTTGTTTCTATAGGCTTTTAGCTGTAGGAAAATGTGTCGCCTACCTCATTTCACAAAGCAGCACCACAGATCTGTGGCTACCCTGTTTTTGCAAAAGGAAGAGATGAACGCACGTGCACGACTGCAAAACAAAACACAGCTGGCAGCAGAGCTAATTTTAGGTTATTTGCTTGGTCTACATTAACTGTTGTGGAACAGAATTCCAGTAATGGAGAATCTTGAAGGAATCTTTTGACCTTTGAAAATCATTTCATTTTCATAAAGGAACCATACCATGGATTTCTTCACTGGAAATTCAGGCAACATTTAAAAATCATGAAGATCTTTCCTCCCCTACTCTTCCTAGCAGCCTTGCCTATTATTGACTGACTATTGGTCCTCTCCCCGCCCCACTGTTGTGTTGATAGGGACTTCATCTGTTAACTGAAGGCTTCTACTGATTCTTCCCTTAACAAAATGTACAATTATCTGTTACTAGAATGTAAGCATTTTCTTAATTCCATAGCCTTCTCTGTATGTTTAACATAGTTAAAAGAGAATACATTTCCTTTGCTACTTCTTTGAATTCAGTAATGCATTTCAGACTTTTTTTCTTTTTAATAACTCATTACAGAACTGAAGAGCAAGAAAAGATGAAAATTTATCAAGCCTGAGGGTTAAAGTAATTTAGCTGCTATTTATATATTTATTTGACTTAATTTATATACGGCATTTTACTTTGCAAAATACTCAAGATATAATATGGGTTGTTCATGTGGAAGTAGAAGAGAGACTGCAAATGTTTGATGGAGCATGGCACAAGTATGTGAATTTCAAAAGGATCTGCATTTATGCTTATTAACTGAAGTCTTTGATAATGAACATGACAAATTAAAAGTATATCTGAAAGAAATAGGCATTCCAGAACATTTGATTCGGATGATAAAAACATTGTTCAATAACCAAGAAGCCCTTGTTAGAACAACTTAGAGACACACAAACTGGTTCAAGATTGGAAAAAGTGTACAGTAGTGCTGTATTTTATCCTCATTTTAATTCAAACACAATGGCAGTTTTGAGGAAGTTTAACTTAGATGATTTGGAAATTGACAACAGAAGCACTAAAGAACTTAAGATACACTGACATCACTCTGTCAAAAAATTAAAAAGATATACAACAATGAATCTTAGAAAATAAAGACATATAGTAAAAAAGCTGGATTGTAGATAAACATGAAGACCAAAGTAATGACAATAGATATAGAGCGACATAGAAATAAAAATTAGCAACAAAGAAACTGATTCAGGGCTTTATTTTGCTTGGTTCCAAAAGTGACTCAGCAGAACATACTGAACCCAAAATGAAATGCAGAATATCATTTGGGTACACTACAATGACCACTGTGGATAAACGAGGACATCAATCTTAATACCAAGTGCAAAGTAATAAATGTTCCCCACCCCCCATAGTTATAAAAATTGATCAATAAAAAGAAAGATAGAAGAATATTAGATTCCTTCAAACCATGTATTTGGACAACAAAATAAAATTTTAGATTGTATCAAGTTAGAAATATCGTTGGAAGATAACATGACCAAATGAAGGTCATTCTTTTAAATTCCTTTAAAATAAGTTATATTAGAAACTAGATAACCAGTGTCCTGTTGGGTCATAGTTTCAGAGATATTTCCTTCCAGGTCATGTCATTCTTTTAATTCCTTAAAAATAAGTTATATTAGAAACTAGATAACTGATGTCCTGTTGGGTCATAGTTTCAGAGATATTTCCTTACCACATTCCTTAATGCCTTCAATAATGACAGAGCTTCTAATGTACTGCCCTTACTGGAAAAGTTGGGATTAAGAGATGCCTCTGTCTTGAAATTAGCCCATGTTGAACTACAGAGCACAATCAGACATCAGCACAGGAAATGTTTTATGTAATAAACTTGTATTATGTAATAAATTAAGTATTGTGTAATAAACTGCTTTATGATGATTTTTATGACATAAAATGTTTTATAAAATTTGTGAAATAATTCCATGGGAATCATGGGTTCTGGAGTTTGGATGCATTCTACAAATCAACCATTTGAGCTACCTTGGTTCAAAAAGTTTTGCTCTACAGTGCATTGTTTTGTTCAGCTAAAGGTTACAGAAATCAGAGGTTTAGTAGTATATAGATTGTTGAGGGTGATAGAGAATAATGCCATCAGATAACATGCTGGATAAATACTGTCAAGCAAGACAGGCCTAAACCTAGAAATATTAAAGCTGTAAAAACATCAGCAAGAATGGCGAAATATAGATTAATGTGGCCTTTTGCAATTTTCCTTGCCCTTTTTTCTCTTTCCCTCTCCCAAATCTACTTCATAAGGTCAGGGAGAGGGAGAACTGATTTATTAGTAGTGGTCTTTCCACCAGGTTCTAGATATCTGGTGGAATTAAGTTTGCTACCAGCTTAATGAACTGTGAAGAATTTTCAGGTTAGAAAATCAGTTTGAATGAAAGTTGTTAAACACATATTTTTCATGCATGAAGCGCACAACAGTCTTGGTAGATGTAACTATAAAGAGGCTTATGAAAAAGAATTAAATCCAGAAAGGGGTTCAGTGTACTATAAAACAGAGGCCAATTTGATGCCAGATTCAGCCTCCACAGACCTCCATGTGTTATTACCAAGGTAGAATATAATGTCAGATACTGAAAAGTATTAGATGCATCACTTTTTAACTAAACAAAAATGTGAAATAATAAATGAAACCAAAAGTTGTTTTACTCCTCTACCGCCTTTCTGGAGGGCAACCTTTGGCATACATCTCAAAAACTAGATACAGCTCTAAACCTAGGTAAGGTTGGGTAACCTGCTCTAAAGATTAAACATGATCTAAATAGATGTTTTGCATTTGCTTGACTGGAAATGTAATTTCAGATGTAGATCCAGAACTGCTTGTATATTGTACAGAGTGTTTTTTAATTTTCTGTCAAATGTCAAGGTACGTGCATTGCATAAAATTGCAATTTCTCTTCTCCCATGTATATATACTGCCTATATTTATGTGAAATTGTGAAAACTTTAATTTGTATTCTCAGAGACTTGTTACATCTGAAAAAGTGCAAAGCTTAGTTTGCAGTTTTCTCTAATCTAAAAGCTGCTTAGTTGTGTCCTTGTTTCTAATCCAGTTGTTGGAAATATGTGAGAATTTCACTGAGTAAACATTAACGGGTTTTGGTTAATATTTTTGTAAAGAAACTGCTTTGAGTGCTTGTGTTATTGAATTGGGACAAGATTGAAAAATCCCAAATTTCTGAGAGGGAGAACAACTTTTGGAGGAAATGGCACTCAAATTATATTACAGGTGTGCATTAGGATTTGGACAAAAACATGGGTTGAACCATTGAATGTAAATTTATTTCTATCTTTAAAAGAAATGGGTGGTGGCTATTGGATTAATAATAATAGTGNGTTAACAGCTTCCCTAGGACCATAGACAAGTTATGAAAAACCATGTGCAAACATTTCCTAAAGTACAATACACACACAAATAGTATCACTTGCATCAGTATATGTTTCTTAGTGTTCTAGTGTTCTTAGAAGTAGAATATATTTCTGAAATCAACTGCCTCCCTCCTTTTTCTGTGTTGGAAAAAGAAATCCTTGATTGCACATGTAAGATGGGTGGCCATATAAATTTGATGAATAAATACTGCTGGTTGTCTGAAACATAGGCTGGTTGCCACATTGTATTAATGAACAGTTGTACGTTTTATAATGTTATTTGAATTAAACTGCCATTTTCAGAGTGCATTAATGTATATTAATTTCTGAGTGGAGAGTTGCAAAGTATTAACAGTTGGGAGCCAGCCAAATGGTCATGCTCTTGTTTTTTCATGGTCGTCTTTTCCTGGTTGATAACTAGGGTGTTCGCAACCAGGAATTGAAGCCAGTCTTAATTTGTATGCCACAGGTAAGCAATCTGAAGTAGCTGCACTAGTCTGTGCTGGTTATCAAGATACTGATTCATTTAATAAACCTGAAATATTTATTGAATTATACAAATCTGATTGCTAAAACAGTACGATGCTTATTTTTCAGGAAGTCACAAGGGTTCTCCCCCATCCTCCAAATTCTATAACTGCTCAACGTCCTTCTATGACTTCAGTGGCGGCAGTCAGTTGTTTTCTTGCTATCTGGTAATTGCAGTGTAGACTGTATTTTGATGAATAGTCACTAGCAAAGTGTGATATAAAAAATGCAGTATAAGCACAATTGTGATGGTAGAGGATTTTTGAAATATTGCAGCCCGTATGTCCTGGGAGAGCAATGCTATACTTTGGAACAAAAATCCCTGACAAATTTTGCAGAAAGGTCAAAACTGGCATGCAGGAAAAAGGAAGAGTAAGGATAATTAATGAGAAACCGTCTTCCAGTGATGAGCCTTAAGATATGCAATTGAACCTGGTAGAAGAGGTCTTGCTAACCTTACCGATTCTCTCGTTGGGTGTGCTCTCTCTCATTGCCACCCTCCACTCTCTTTTATACAGATGCTTTTAGCTCCTGTCGAATGGCACCACCAGTTGTGCTACTATATTTAGAGTTGTGTCAGTATTTCCGTGATAAAGACCCTGTTTTTCAAAGCACGAGCCACAATTCATCTTGAAAACCCGCTTTTCTGTTTGAGCACAAACATCTTTGTGGTTTCAAAACGTTAAATGCATTTCTTTTATCAAACATTGAGATTGTTGTGGAAAATTGCATTAGAGGTGCCAGAACTAGTATATAATTAGCACATAATTAGTATAAGTATGGAACAATTACTAGTACAAGTACGGGCAGTCCTCAACAATTCATTTAGTGACCAAGTTACAACGGCATTGAAAAAAGTGTCCGACGACCGTTCTTCAGAGTTACAACCATTGCAGTACCCCCAAGATCATGTGATCAAAATTCAGATGATAGGCAACCAGTTCATATTTATGACCATTGCTGTGTCCCAGGGTCATGTGACACTTTTTGTGACCTTTTGACAAGCAAAGTCAATGGAGAAGCTGGCAGGAAGTTGCAGATGGTGACCTCTTTGCTTATGATTCGCTTAACTCCAACACTTGTACTGCAGGAATTATCATCTCTCACTGGCGTTTATATCACTTAACAACGGCAATTCTAGCCTCAATTGACTTCATAAGCTGAGAGCTATTTGTACTTTATTTCCAAACATGACTTTTGTGTCCCAATAATTTTTACCTGCTTTTCTGGGGGAGGGCGGGGGGAAATAGTCATTCTGGAATAATATCAGTGGGAATCCTAATAGAATGAGGACTGAACCGTATTCCATGGATGAAACACATTTTCTCCTGAGTCTAGGCACATCTGTATTTCCAAGGGTGCAGTTTATCACAGAATGTCAGGATTGAAGTAGAGTAGTTTACAATCTGAGAAGTTACTTGGAGCTTAAGTGTGCATGGAAAAAGCAATGAAAAAAAGTCATTGAAACACCTGTGTGTTAGCATTAAAAAAGGGAAAGAAAACCAGTTGCTTTATATGTTATGAACACTGATACATGGGGAAATTTTTATATGTATGTCTATGTATGAAAGAGACATCTAGTCTTTCTTATACTCTTATATTTCCCTAAACAAAATTTAGCAGCCAGTTCTTGTGAGCAAAATATTAATGCTCCTGTCACTTAGATGGCTGCATACAATCCATGTAAATTTGAGCCCTATGCCCTAGAGCAGCAGTCACCAACTGGTGGTCTGTGAGAAAATTTTGGTGGTCAGCAGAAAAATTATTTGCATTTTTTATATTGCACTAAATCATGGGTCCTCAAACTAAGGCCCCTGGGTTGGATACGTGCAATGAATGTTTGTGTTGCTTCAGAGAGTCTCCCCCTTCGGGGTCTTTTTGTGTGGGTCAGAGGAGGGGGATCCCAACTTGGGATCTGCTTCAGCCTCCTGCTTTGGGGCTTTGGGTGAAGGCTGGAGGGAAGTGCCGCTGGTGGCAAAGAGCCGGAGGACCTTGTTCCAGTGGGACTGCATCATGGTCTGGAACTGGCTAACAATCTCGCCCACTGAGCCTCCAGGCGCCGGTACCTGGCCTTGCACTCCCACAGGTCTTCCCTCTGTTTGGAAAGCCTATGCTCATAGTCCTCAGTGAGGTGCTTCTGCTGAGCCTCCTTTTTGGTCAGATCCAATTTGAGCCAGCTGTTTTACCAACTCTTTCTCGTGGTGGCTGCTTAGCTCCAGCAACTGCTTCCTGTTGGGGCCCTAAGGAGCCTGGCTGGGCAGGTGAGGAGTGGCTGGGAAGGGAGGGGCGAGTAGAGGCTGGCGAGGTGCCCCTCAACACGAGTGACGCTGAGTTGGCCACACCCACCCTGTCACATGACCACCTAGCCATGCCCACCCAGCCGGTCATTAGGTAGATTATATTTGGTCCGTGGGATTTAAAATTATGAATTTAGTGGTTCCCGAGGTCTGAAAGGTTGGTGACCCATGCCCTAGAGCAGGGGTTCCCAATCTCTGCTCTAGTACCAGTCCATGGCCTGTTAGGAATCAGACCACACAGCTGGAGGTGAACGGCAGGCGAGTGAGTGAAGCTTCATCTGTATTTGCAGCCGCTCCCCAGCGTTAGCAACAATACCTCAGCTCCATCCCAGATTATCAGGCATCAGATTCTCATAGGAACATGAACCCAATGGCAAATTGCGCATTCGAGGGATCTAGGTTGTGTGCTCCTCCCGCCTCCCCATTTATGGAAAAAATGTTTTCTACAAAACAGGTCCCTGATGCCAAAAATGTCGGGGGCCACTGCCCTAGGGGCTTAAGGATAGCTTTTTAAATATATGTAATTGAGAAGAGAAAGTTGAAGATGAGATGGATGAAGTGGAATGTGTAGACGTTACACCAATGGTTCTCAGCCTTTTCTTCACCACAGAGGTGGGGGAATATACTTATTTAATGAAAAAAACAAAACCAAACCAGAACTGTCATCACAAAATACTTCTAACTTTACGCACTTGCTTTAGCTGATACAGTAGCTCGGCTATACAGTACATAAATTCATGGCATAGTTTTGTGTCAAAAATTAAAAATCTCAACTTCCTTATAGCAGATTCATTATGAACTACAAGGTATGTAGCTTCTGAAGATGCTTGGTTATGCTTGAGTAGAAAGCATTATTTGCTTTCATTGATTTGGGATATATAGCAGATCATTTTGGGAGCTTACTGTAGTCCAGAGTTGGGAATTAGTAACTCTCTGGAAGTTACTGATTTCAGCAACTCTTCTCAGTTCCAGTCAGAGTGATCAAAGGAAAGGATGTTAAAGAGTTTGGAGATCAGTAGTCTCACAAATGAAACCAAGGTTCAGTTTGCGTGTCAAACTTTGAATGGGAAAAATAGTGCTCATGGAATTATTTAACTTTGAGACAGTATAAAATTCTGAAAGATACTAATTAGTATGGTATAGATATAAATATAGAAGTTAAATATAGAATATAGAATTTAGTACAGTTTTAGTTTTAAACAATGCAGAGAGGATTAGAATTAAGGCGGGCATTCAAAATAAGCTTGATTTAATGTTTCTGGCATCAAGTGTTGTATTCACCTGCTTGTTGGAATTGATGATTGGGGTCCAAGGTGCTCTATTGACTCTTTAGAAACACATCCTTGAGCCACATCATTTTTCCAGCTTTCCTCAGCTTCAGATATTAGGAAATCACATGGAATGTGAAATCATCTTTTTTACAGCTCAGTCTTTGCTCCAATTTTTGGAATCTAGCTTGTGTATTGGTTTAGTTTAAGGTAATGTTAAAAATTATTTTACATTGCCCACAATGAAAAGAATAAAGTATTCTGCCTTAAAGACTAATGAAATAATTATGGGATAAAAGTTTCAGGGACAGTTCTCTTTGATAATACAAAAATATTTCTGAGAGAAAGATGAATGAATGCATGATCTCCCACCCTCCCTCCCTCTCTTCCCCCTCTGTCTCTGTCTCTCTGTCTCTCT
>AZIM01000429.1:170354-186723 GCA_000516915.1 Ophiophagus hannah | reverse complement strand
CTCTGCAGCCTTGGGAAGCCAAAAAACGGGCCTTCCGGAAATACCGGAAGTGCCTAAACGGGCCCATTTTCAGCCTCCTGAGGCTGCAGAAGCTTCCCTTTGGCTTCCAGGAGGGCAAAAACGGTCTCAAACGGGCCGAAAATCAGCTGGGANAAAATCAGCTGGGAGGCACGTGCATACGCAGTGCAGGTAAGGGAGGGGTGGGGGTGTTGCATGCACATGTGCAGGGGGTGCAAGGCACATTGCATTGTGGGTGCCAGCACACGTGCGTGCATGCTATTGCACATGCGCGCACTTTCCGCACACCACAACAAAAAGGTTCGCCATCACTGGTATAGGGTTTCCTGCTTGAGCAAGGGGTTGTCCCTTCCAACTGTGTTATTTTGTTAATCTCTTATATGTACAAAGAGATACGTTGCAGAGACAATTCAAGTGAAATTCCCCCCAGTACAGAACTTTTCAGATCCAGAATGCATTTTATTATTGTAATATGTCAACCCGAGAGTTGTTTTGACCCCTCTATAAAAATCATTGCTTGATATTGGCTGCATGTCGGTCCTGATGTCAATTTGGTTTTTTTTTTAATTTAATTTTTTGATTAACAGCAGGAATGGAAGGCTGCCATTAATGGTAGCCAGTTCCTTGGCGAGACAGATTGATTTCATTAATTTAATTATGTATTTTGAAGATGGGTAATGGCTTTTTCTCTTTGCCTTACACCTACAAACTAGATTAAAAACCCTAACATTTCTTTCCTGTGCTTCCCTTCCCCCTTTCTATGGTTATTACTGCGGTTGCTTCTCTGTGTTCTTCATAATTTGTTTTATTTGGCTGGTGTTGCTGCCTTTTCTAATGCACGTCTCCCTCCCCCCCCCTCCACACACCCCAAATTTCCTTTTGTCCAGCTCCTGTGAACCTCAACGTTTTCCACAAACTTTATAGGCCACAGTGCGTCATTATCAGCTGCCTCCTTGCTCCAATCCATGTTTGTCCCGAGGGAAGCATGGCTGATATATTTACACAGAAAAAGAAATCTTTTTCACCAAAGAGAATTTTTCTTCTTCCCCATCCCCTGCTTTGAATAAAACACTCGGGTGAAATGTAATAGTTTTCTTTTCTTAATTTGACACGCCAACCAGCATCTTGTGAATGTGGAACATATATAACTGGCTTCTATAGCAATTTCCCACTGAGGCAGAGAGGAAATAGGTCAGCTGGGGACGGTAGCGATGGCAGGGGCAGTGAAGTGCATGCAGTGAGGATGGCAGAGTGTGGGGTGGCCAGAAGGGCAGAGATGGTGGCGGGGGGGGGGACAAGTGATCANGGCGGGGGGGGGGACAAGTGATCATAAACGCAGGCAGACTGCCAGGTGCTTGAATTTTGACCATGTGACTGTAGAGACACTGAACTGGCCATAACTTTTGAGGACCGGTTGTAACTACCATTCATTCAGCACTATCGTAACCTCGAAGGGTCGCTGATCAAATGGTCATTATGTGAGGACCCAAGTGCATTGTCCGGGCAGAGAAGAGAGCTAGCTTTTCAAGCTGGAATGCCTTCCTCAGAAGGAAGAAAGTGGGGGAAGAGAGTACACAAATAAACAGTTGTTTATCCATTTGTAGCTGAGGCTGGATGTCTGTTTTAGACTCTTGGCACAAAACCTCTTATTGATATAGAATGCATTGCAATCGTCCAGTTGGGTGGTGTCCAGGGCAAGAGGGACTGTGAATAGGGCCCCTTGATCCAGGAACGGGTGCAACTGGAGCACAATATGAAATTATGCAAAGGTTCTCTTAACCATGACTGCCATCTGCTCCTTGAGCAGGAGTTATGAATCCAGGAGGAATCCCAGATTGCACACAGGGTCTGTTTGGGCCAGTGCAACCCCTTCCAGCACCAGAGACTGTACGAATGGTAGTTACGGCAGTATATCAGCAGGAACAAACTCCCAGCTTTCTCTGGGTCCATCAGTTGCCAGAAGAATTATGGATCTTTTGCATTAAAAAATGAACTTATGATTTATGGTTTTGTTGATTAGGCAGAATAAGATAATAGAAGGAAGAGAGTCATGATGTAACCTTAGAGAAAGAGGTTAAAATATAAATATACGTATAACTGCTTTAAAGATTGGAAGCCACTGTTTTGTATTTTTTTACACCTTCTTCCAGTTTATTTTTTTCTTTACTTTCCACTTTTTGTACCTTTAGCCTTTTATTTCTTCCTTTATCTTTTTTTCTTTTTCATTCTACCTTAGTTTGTATTAGTTCTCTCTCCCTCCCACCCCCCCCACCCCCCATATTCATGTACACACACATATATGAGACCTGAAGAGCAAGTCTTAAACTGATGCTACATAATCAGTTTACATCCCTGGTTACATATTTTATTTTGAATTTTGGCTTAGATTGCTGAGATTCTGAAAAGTTTCGGTTTTCAGCCCCTGTCCCTGATCATTCAACAGATGAGGAAAAATAAACTTCAGCAGGTTCGCCATATGAGCTATTTCTCATACTAGAAAGGTCTGTGGGATCTTTACCCCAATTTTTATAAATTATTATATATCTCTAGTAAGTAATTTTACAGCTTTAAGTGTGTCAGTCTTACTATAATTTATTAGGAAATGTGATTTTGACACAAATTGTCAAATGTAATTTTAAGGTTATCCTTCAATAAACTAAAGGTAATATTCTTCAGCAGCCTGTGTTACTCAGGACTTCACATGAACAATTGCTGTTGCTGGATGGTATATAAGTACAATAAGTAAGAAATTAAGTTGAGTTAAATGCAATAATTTTAATTCTGGAGGCTTGTATGCATTATATAATCTTAATTTGTTATCCTGATTAAAATTCTCCTAGGACATTGAAATTTCTCCTAAAATTTTCATAGACCTATTTATTTAAAAGCTCAAACCCAAATTGAGTTACTTATTTTATAATAAACAGAAATGTAAAGATTATCAGGGAACTCATTTCTCAATCTTAGGCACTTTCTTTTATATGGACTTCAGTTCCTGGAATTCCCCAGTTAGAACAGCCATTGCTGAGAATTCTGGGAGTTAAAATGACAGACCTGGAAGCTGCAATAATAGATCTGGGGAAGTTACAAAATATATTATGCTGCAAATCTTAATGTTGTCCTTGATTGCTATTTTTGTGCATGCTGATAGTAGGGATATTGGTCAATCTATATAAATGTTAGTATATAAGTGATTCCCAGAAGCCAGTATCTGTAGGCATTCTGAAGTGGAAGCCCTTTGTAAATGTTTGAATGGGAAACAAACTTTGTATGCTAGATGAATTATTGCTTCTATTCTGTTGATAATTTGTGAAGTTCCTCCTTATGTATGCACTTATTAGGCAACTGTATGTAACTGATGTAGCTTCTTCCAGGGTGTTCTGAAATTTAATCTATATCAGGAAAAATGTACACTCTATAAAATGCATGAAAAATAGTAAGACTGTTTTCTCTCACAAATGCATCCCTTATCCCTTGCTGTGCTTTGTTTACTTTCCAAATAGTGGCAAGCAATCTTGAAACAGCGTAGAATGATAAATAAATGAAGCTGTTATATTGATATAATTAATTTTGAATGGTACATGCTTCTGCTGTAGAATAACATTATCTTAAACACTACAAAAAGATAACTTACTGTATGTCTGTATCTCTTAGCATTCTATTCTATGATGGAGGTATATACTGAGCATGAAATGTTAAATAAAAGTCAGATGAGATCCAGTTTGATCTAGAGACCCAGTTTGATCTAGTGGCTAAGGCACTGGTCTGGAAAGTGAGAGACAGTGAGTTCTAGTCCCACCTTAACCACGAAAGCCATCTGGGTGACCTTGGGCCAAACACACACTCTTTACCCAAATCATTTAATAGGATTGTTGTTGTGGGGAAAAGAAGAGGAAGAAGATGTGTTGGATATGCTCGCAGTCTTGAATTATTTGTAAAAATACCAAAGGTTGGAAATAAACAAACAAACAACAAAGGTTAATTCACTGCGTAATATGCAGCTAAGTAGAAATCTTCTGGTGTAAGAAGCTTTATGGGAGCTGGCTGCTTTTCCATCAAATGTGTCACTTGAGTGGGCATGTTCATGCTTACAAAATTAGCTGATTATCAATCTGTGTGAGTGGGTGTCTCTTGGCATTTGTATAATCTCAGAATCTGATTCTCAGAATCTGATTTTTCTTTTAACGTTGAAGAGGAGAAATGGCTTGGATTCTCCTTTTTTTTTTCCCTTCTAGGTCAGGTCCTGCAGGAATTGTGTTACACTTGGTGGCAACTGCATTCCTTCAGGCTATGCTTAAGTGATTTCTGAAGCCATTTATCCTTTGGCCATTTTCCCCAAGCTAACTGGAAACTGAGAAGTGTATCTTAACTACATCCAAAAGACACTGAGTTGGGAAAGACTGGGTTATATAAGCAGAACAGTAAAAAAATTAGTGAGTCCAGCCTGCCCTTCAAGAAAAACAAAACAGATTTTAAGGATATTTTTTTTAGATAAGATAGGATGGACAGTTAATCCTCAGATAACGTGAGATGTCTCAGCATGTGGCATCACCTACCCAATTTTATCTGGGCCTTGGAATCTAAGTTTAATTGGCCTAGGGCTGAAATTGTGTGAAAGATCAGGCTGTTGACTAGACTGAGAAATCGTAAATACATATTGAGAAAGGTAACATCAGTTCCACAGTGTTTTCAACACCTGCATGGAAGCTCTTATGGTCAAGAGGGGGAAAAACCTTGTAAATCTGCTTTGAATCTGAGAAAGAACTGTTGCATACAACAAAGTGATTCTGTCTGGCAAGACAGTTACAAGTTTGTTGAACTGTGCTGTATCTTTTTTGGGATGTCTGTGTGTTATGGGTGAAGTTAATGATTTTTTAGTCTTCTCTGCTGTCAATGAAGAGAGCACCTTAGTTGAACTCAAAAACCTCAGTTTGCTTTTCTGCACGATGCTAACTGTGTAGGATTTATGAGTTTTTAATTCTCTCTGTTCCAAAAATGATCTCAGCCAGATCATCTCTTTTGCTTATGTTGGTGTGTGTGTATGTGTATATGTGTATGATGCATATGGTAGGGCAGTAATTATCATATGTGTGTGCATGCATGTTGTGTATGCATTATATAGAAATAATAAACTTCTTGTTTTGATTCACCTCATGTTGGAAGTAATTGCCTTTTAAAAAGGAGGATTGTGAATAAACTGTGACTTTAGTGGGGTCATTTCAAAGAGTAATCTAAAGAATCCAGATCAGTCAGTCAAGGAAAATGAGCACATACTTGATCAGTGGGTTCATTTTTATTCTGGAACAGTTTATTAACTAATAATTACATAAGAGTCAGATTTGGGTAAGTTGCAGATATGTCAAGTACACCAGGATAGTGTCAGCAGTGTTAATTAACTTCATTCTTTGAGTAAGTTTGTTGCAGTGCTTCTTAGATGCTTTCAAATAATGAGAACTTGGGAAGTTTCTTCTTTTTAAATTAAAATTGACTGATAGGAATTGTTGTTGGATCCCAGATGGTGTACTAGATGCCAGATTTCATGCATTGGAATGATAGATTAGTAAGAAGGATAAAAGAAAAATATTTTTTTATCTATATACCCACTTGTTTACTTCACAGTACAGCACTTGCCACTGATGAGACCAATGTTGTTTTATTTAACTTAAAATGTCTTTCCGATGCAGTACAGCTTTTTTCCAGACTTTTAAAATCAAGCAAATCTGTTGTCTCTTACAGTGCAATGCTCTGATTTGGGGATTGCTTAGAACAGGGGTCTGCAACCTTAAACATCCAGAGAGCCATTTGGACCCGTTTTCCACAGAAAAGAAAACCTTGGGAGCCAATAATTTAACAACTGTTGTGACTGGGTGGGCATGGCCAACTCGACGTCACTCACTTCCACCCAGTCACCTCCTGCTCTGGAATATGGAGCAAGTCTTTATCCTCCACCATCACCCTTACCTTCTCAGGCCAGGCGGGGAGGGGAGTGGCGGAGTCAGCCAGTGGTGGGGTCAGGGAGCCNGCCAGTGGTGGGATCAGGGAGCCGCAGCAGAGGGCCGAAAGAGCCGCATGTGGTTTCAGAGCTGCAGGTTGCAGACCCCTGGCCTAGAACTTCAGCTGAAGTTGCCTAGACCTGCTGCAAGTCAGTCACACTTGACATTTTGAATCAGTGCTTTATGCTGATGTTCATTTCCTAAGCGTTTAAAGCCTCAGATTTATTTCTCTTTCCTAGGCTGCTTGCAGTGGAGCTGAGGTCATTTTAGATTTTCTACAATATGGTTGATCTTTTCTACAATATGGTTGATCTTGTTATTCTGTGCATATGTGTGCATATATTTGTTGTTTCCTTCTCCATGTAGTCCTCCTTATCATTCTTTATAACATTCTTTATGTATTAACTCCATGGGTCTTCATTAGATTTTCCCTCAGAGTAACCGTGTCAAGGTTACTGGATCTCTGGGAATAAGAAGGAAATGGTAGGCCTTCCTTCCAGAGATACTTGATCTTCATTAAGGTTCAAGGAGAGAAGTTTGTCTCTTTCCATACTGATCAGGGGAGGAACTCCCAGGTTTAGGTTCACAGCTCCTCAGGATTCTGCTTCTTCCATCTTTTGCTTTAGCCCCTCTTTGGGGCTTCATTTCAAGCCTATACATTCTGTGGCTCCCAACAGACTATCCTTGGAGGAAAGGGTTCTTGAAAAGAAGAATAACTAGAAAGCAAACAGGTCTGTCCTAAAGAAGAAAACATTTCTCCCCTAGAAGTTCTCATTAGCTGTTTTCTCATTGGCTAAAATCATACCTAGAACATGTTAGTTGCTCTAGATTTTGGTGGTACAACCAAAGTCTCTTGCTTGTTGGCTTTTTATTCCCTTTCTCCTCCAAATGGTCTATAGTAGGGCTGTCAAACTGCCGGCCCATAGGCCGGATGTGTCATGCCCTGGCCACCCCATACCCGGTTTAGTGAAGGGAAAAAAATCCCGATACATCATGGGATGCCACCATGATGACGTGAGTTTGACACCCCTGGTTTATAGGGCAGCTCTCCTGACACTTATCTTCCCAGCCTCTTCACTTTCCCCTTTCAGCTATTTCCATATGTTAGGTTCTGAGGACAAACTAAATAACCTGTTACTCATATACAGATTTTTTCCCCACATCCCTAATAGCAATCATAATGTTACAGGTTGGGCTGGGCCTTTATAAAATAAGTGAAATCAATATATTTTTCACTGATGGCTTAGATACCACATTCAGGAGAGTGCAGGCAAATCTTTTGTTAATAAGTCACACATAGCTTAGTAACAGAGCTTTTGCCTATAAGCTACTGCATGTGTAAAAGGGTTTGACTGAGAGTCACCAATTCACACATGACATGTATTAATATTTACTTTTAAATGCCTAATATTGGCAGGAAAGTTAGTTACCTACAATATGTAGAAATGACATGGTGAGCAAAATTGTAAAAAGCATGGATCCTTCCCCTAATTTGTCACGAAAGCTTACTTTCTTAACACATTGTAAGAATGAACCAACCATTCTTCTCTCTCTTCCCCACTTGAGTAACAATTGTCTTGAAAATCACCCTTCTGGCTTCCACATGGGTAATTACCAAAGCCGCTGGCTGTAAAATCAGCAATAATGTATGTTTGGTGCTCTACAGCACTACAAATTAAAGAGAAATTACTTTGAATTAGTCTGCCTGTATTAGTAAATCCAACCTACGGCCAACATTCAATAAATCTTTGTAGACTTTGAATGCTTTTCTGTTGAGACTTGGCAATTGCTTAATAAAATGAGTTGATGAACACTCTCTAGGGATTTTGCTTTCTCTTTCCAAATTGTTTGATACCAACAGTCCTCAAAATACACACTCTACAGATTTAGCAAGGCATAGGCAAGGCACAGCGCTTAAACCAGCATTCCTATTTAGCTGAATTTCTGTAAGACTAGCCACATTCCTAATCTTGCATTAAATTAGCAATGGTATTTTCTTTTCTATTTTTGCGTTTTGTTAAAATAGCTTGTTAACGAAGGGGGTGGGAAGTCTCAGCAGCACTAATAAAACTTGAGAAAAAGTAGGAAACACTTCTAGATATGTTTGCTTCCCTTAAATGCAAAAGCCACCTGAATTCAGGTCCCAGTAATGTCTGTTTGAGAAGATGCAGCTAGCTCTGAAAGGTGACTTACTGAATTACTTGCAGCCTGCAGCAACTTTTTTTTTTTTTTGGAATGAAAGGGTTTTTGCAATTTAAATGCAGTGGTAAATTCCTCTAGGAAGAATAGCAGTTCTGGGAGATCTGGATTCAAACTTTATGTAGTACAGATATCAATTTACTTCATGGCTGCTTTCCTAAAATCATGTACTCCCTCTTTTATTTCATTTTGCTTTTCCAAACCAAAATACTAATTGCTGTAATGTGTAGGTCCCCCCCCCTTTTTTTTGTGGTTAAGCTTGAGGAAACTTCTTTTGTTCTTTTAANAAACCAAAATACTAATTGCTGTAATGTGTAGGTCCCCCCCCCTTTTTTTTTGTGGTTAAGCTTGAGGAAACTTCTTTTGTTCTTTTAATTCTCTTTTACCTTTAGGGAAGGCTCACTGTAATTCTAACAGAGATATTGGAGAAAATATCTACCAATTAGCTGTATGGTAATGTGAATGGAAAACTGGTGTATTGTCCTGTATGCGTTGCGTTGCGTTGCGTTGCGTTGCGTTGCGTTGCTTTGCTTTGCATTGTCACTTGAAGTAGTTTTGGAGTAGAGCAGCATAGAAATACCAGTATTAAATATTTCAAGTGTACTAGCATGGTATATGCTTTATATACTCCATTATATACTGAGTGTATCTGTGGGATATCTCTTACTGGCCAATCTAGCTACTGAGAAGGGGCTGATTAGGACTGCATTGGGTAGGAAAAGAGAATGTAAGTCACCCAGCCATATTCTTGATAAAAAGAAACTATATATTAAAAGAGAACCAGTTTGATGTCATGGGTAAGGTGCTGGCCTAGGAACCAGGAGACTCTGAATTCTAAATCTCCCTTAGCATGAAAGCTGGCTGGGTGACTTTGGGCCAATCCCCCTCTCTTAACTCAACCCACCTCATAGGGCTACTGTTGTGGGGAAAATAGAAAAGCCAATAATACTATATTTTTCTATCAAAAAGAACAGTTATTTGGGAACTGCTTTGTCAAAAACTGAGTAGGGAAGGTACAGTGAATGTTCTTTCCAACTGCAACAGGTATGAATTGATCTGGAATCTGTAATATATCTTCCAATAATAAGAAAGATTAATCTGTGGATATTTAGGGATTTAAAATATTTTAAAAAGTCTCTTTTAGGCAAGCCTCAATTAAACAAGAGGCAAAAAAATAGGAAATATTATAAATAATTAGAGCTATGTTAAAAACAAATGAGTTCCAAGTCTTCTCCTGCTTGCAGGTATCCATCACTAATACTGTACTGTGCTGAAGATGTCTAACAGCAACACCACACAGGAGACACTGGAGATAATGAAAGAATCAGAAAAGAGATTGGTTGAGGAATCTTTGAACAAAACCAAATTTGTATCCAGGTCACCAAGCAAAGAGGAGCCTGAGAAGGACGGGGAGGAGAGCAGTGTACGGCAAGAATCCCAGGTAATTGGACATAATATCTCATAGATAGCCAAACCAGTAGGTCCATGAAAGCCTATAGTTGACTGACTATGGTCCTTGGACTTAATTTTATTGTATCTTGGTCAGTTATCTTCAATGATGTTGCTAAATTTACTCCCATTAGAAGCTCCATAGAATCTATCTCATGAAATCACACCGGTATGTAATCATATATGAAATCACATTGTTTATAGAGTTATGCACTCATTCCTGGAATGTAGTACAAATAGAATAATGTTAGAAATTGCTACCATTTTACTTTATGTGATATTTGGTCTTATTTTTTAAAATATGAAGTATCTTTCAATTCAGTGTTTTCCTGAAGAATCCTCTGTATTTTTTTATTTTTTTTTACATTAATTCTTGTCTACAGGGTTTGGAAGAAAGTATGAGTAAGCCTAGTAAGACCTATTCCTGTGTTTGCCACCTTAATATAATAGTCATGGTGGGCTATTTCTGAATTATATCAAGAAAACAATAATTTTTTTTTAAAAAAAACCCTCCTTAGCCTAGAATCTTGATGGCAATGGCATTGTGCCACCCCTGTTCAGTGTTATACACAAAGCAATTTAATAGAAGTTCCCCAGCACAAGGACAATGTAATTGAAAATTCAGTAGCATTGAAAGGCAGTTGAGGGAGGGGAATGATGAAATTGGCCTTAATATAGAAGTTGCCAGTTTTGCTGCTGCTAGTCTTCATTTTAAGTGTGATAAGTGGAGGATTAGCAAAATCTGGACAGAAAAGTTGGCAAGTCAAAAGTCAATTTAAGGGAAGGAAGAAGGGCATTGGGATTGGAAAAGAATTGAAGTCTGTTTTTAAGCCCCTGTAACTAAGTGATACAAATTTTGTTTTGGACACAACATGTTTCTTTACTTGAACTGCATTCTGTTTCTTCATTTGCTCTTTTGATGTTTAATTTGCTGTCATCGGATCTTTTTTGGATTTTCCCTAAACATACAAATTAGTCAATTTTTATTAGATAAAAAATGGTAAGTGTGTCATAGAAATGACAGGCTGTGTAATTTTGTGATGTGAAGTAATCAACTAACGCCAAGCCCTTTGGCTAGTACATTTATACCTCTTACAAAAGTTCAGAAACAGGCCTAGGATTGACAATATCTTTCCTTTGCAAGAAAGTATATAGTTCAGTAGAGAAACCACCATCATTTCTTGGTGTAATACTAATTTTTCTTTTAACAAGATGGAAACCCCATCGTCTTTTATTATCAATTGGATGAAGACAGAATGTGTTAAATGTTCAGCATTGTGCCTACGTTAATTCTGAAAAGCAGCTGCTGCCTCCTTCGTATTCTAAACTAATAGTATATATACAATTTGACAAATGGTTAAAAAAAAAAGGAAGAAAGGAAGAAGAGGCATAGGACAGGCATCACCAGTCTGGTGCTCTATGTAGATTTCTGCTGGATGAAAATTGTGGGAGTTTTATTTCTATCATACTTGGATGACACAAGATTGGATAAAGCTAATAGGGGAATTTTGGAGTCCTAAACATGAAGCAGTAATTTGGTCCACCGAGTCCTTCTTCCAAATGCAGAAACCTAATTTAATTCAATGACAAAATGAATTGACAAAGAGTGAATGTGGTGTTTTTCAACTCTGGCAATTTTAAATCCTCTGTACTTCAACTCCCAGAATTCTGTAGCCAGCATGTCTAAAGCATCCAATGAAGGAGATACTGCCATTTCTCTAGGTAATTGATCCTTTGTTAATTGTGCTTGCTGGATTTCAACTCCTATGCCTTTTTCATTCATCTATGGACAGAGAGGTAATTTCTCCAGGTCAACAGTGCACTTTGCAGTACCTATCACCCCTGCTTCTTTAAGCTTTGGGGAAGCTTGGGAGGCATATTATTATAGCACGTATTCATATTTTTATGATTTTTTTTATTAAAAGAAGATTTTACTGAGATTTTTTAAAAATGACAGAAATTAGAAGAAGAAGAAAGATTATTAAAAGATAAAGGAAAAGTGAAGAATAAGAAAAAACAAGAAAAAGGAAGTTGTCTAAAGAGCCAACTTCTAATTTTCTTTGCAGCATTTACAAACATATAATTATCATCACCTTCCTAACATATTGCATATCATAGTTACCCTCTTTCCACAAAAAATATTTTTAGTTAACCAATCATGAAATCAGTTCATTTTTGTCCATTTTCAGCAAAAAGTCTATAAAGGTTTTTAGTCTTTTATAAAACTAGTTGTAGTTCCCTCCTTAATCAAAGAAGTCAGTGCAGCCGTTTCTGCAAATGCAGCCATAACATATTCATTCCTTTCCTCACGTGTGTA
Organism: Ophiophagus hannah; assembly: GCA_000516915.1. Classification (NCBI taxonomy): domain Eukaryota; kingdom Metazoa; phylum Chordata; class Lepidosauria; order Squamata; family Elapidae; genus Ophiophagus; species Ophiophagus hannah. Next base: position 174,747 of record AZIM01000429.1, on the reverse strand, counting down.
GCATGTATGAAGAGTACACAGAATAACTTTTTGACTTCTTCCTACTCCCATCTTTTTTCTTCTTAAACAGAGGAGAACATCCAATCACGGACATGCTAGAAAAAGAGCTAAGGTAAGAGATTCCCTGGGTCATCTTTTTAATGTTGCATTATCATGATACTTCAAAAGATGGTGATGTGACACTAAACCTGTTTCCATCCTAGTTCTGAGTCCCAGCCTTCCTAACAGGGTGCCAGATTCAGTACTTCATAATCTGAGTTCATAACCGATTTCAAGGCTCAGAATACTACAGCCATTGCGTTTTATTCCTAGGTCTCACAAGGATTTCTCAGGTGTGCCCTTTGAGTAGGTCATGTGCACTTTATCTCAAGGCGGGAGGCTAAGGCAGCTATTATCTCTTTGGCTACAGCACAACTGTAGAGCAGACTGTTTTTGGAAAAGCATGCTAAAAATTATCCACCTTCTGGAAGCCATGTGAACATGTTAAATTTGTCCTTGCCCTGGCTTTTGACTCTTGTTTGTTTTAGCTATGTCTCAGTTGTTTTGTTGCATACAATAAGTCAGGGTGGTGATGGAATGCCCCATTATTAAATCTTTCCCATCTAATTTTTTTTCTATACATAGAGGAATGCCACACTGTGAGGAAAGCCAAGCTCACTGTCATTTTGCCTGGCATGCTTGTTAACCACACGCTGGGTTTTGTTTTCCTTTTTTGGTTGCGATGGAGAATTCATTTACACTTTTCCACCACTCCAGGCTGAATTGGTGCAGCCCAGAGTTCCTATCTTGTTTTGCTTTGTTGGTTCCACTCAGAATCTTGGGGCTACTTACAAATATTATAAAATAAATAAATCTAAGCTTGCTGCTTCTGTAAAAACAGCATTGATAGCGGTTTTACTTTTTATAATTTGACAATAAATCATTACTGAATTAAAGCTTGGTCTTTTAGGCATTTGTCATGAATGCTTTTAATATTCTTTACATTAATACAGCCTCCAACTAGTAGTCCTTGGAAATTAATTAATTTATTTCTATTTATTTATAAGAAAATTCTCAAGAATCGATATTTCACCACATGGGCTTGTCCTGTGTAAAATTTTGTGAGCATCACCATTCCCTCCCCACAACAAATTCTTCAGCCAGTTTGAGACAAAGCTTTATTTTTAGCATATTTTTAAATGAACCTGGCAAACCACCCAGAGTAACTATGCTTGTTGAAAATACATGTAAGCAGTGATGAGATTCAGCTGGTTTGTACTGGTTCAGGTGAACCGGTTGTTAAATCACCCCCACCCCCCCGCTATCAAAGTGGATCCTGGGTGNTGCTCCTCCTCCTTCCCTCATGCCAGCTGCTCCGTTGCCCGTTTCTCCATTGCAGTGCAGCACCGAGGATCCATTTTGATAGTGAGTGGTGGTGGTGTTTAAATTTAATAATTGGTTCACCCAGGGTCAAATTGGCCATCACGGGAGGCTCATCCCGCATATGTAGTGGAGCTGGAGGGCGGGGATGAGCCACGCCTCCCATGACAGCCAACCTGACCCTGGGCGAACCAGTTGTTAAATTATTTGAATCCCACCACTGCATGTAAGGTGCCAGCTGTGGAATGGTAGGTTTGGAATTAAGACGGGAAGAATCTACTTATTTGTTACTTACTTTTGCTACATATTTGGCGGGATGGGGGGGAAGAAATTATATAATGAATTTGCAACTGAGAAGCCCTATTCATGTATTTGTTTGTTGTTTAGGCTCATGTAGAAACTGAGGTCAGATGGAGTGGCAAATTATCATATATACTGGGTTCCCATCTAAGATGCCAAGAGAGGAAATTTGTCCCAGTTATGCGGTTACTAATGTTGATGGAGTTGACACCTTTTGTATTGTTCCATAGCAAAACAAAAACAAGAAACCTACCTTTCTCATTAAAGCAATGCTACCTTAATTACTAGTAGATGACTGGCAGGTCTATGACAGATCAAAAGGAGGCTGTAGTCACCTGCTTCTTAACTTCAGAAGCACTTGTGTGTTTGTTTGTTTCAGTCAAATTCGAAACTGAAATTAGTGAGGAGCCTGGCTGTATGCGAAGAATCCTCTAGTCCCTTTGTGGATGGGCCTTTGGAAACTCAAGTAAGCCAAATAACAAGTAAATAAATACCCCTTTCAGCTGGTGGGAGGGGGGTGTAGAGAATCCCTTTCAGTATTAATTATTTCTGGCCTAGATTAAGGTAAGACATCTTGAGAAAAACTTGTCTGAACCAATAGCACCTTGTGACAATGTGATGGCCAAATTAAAATGTATTAAAAGTGATATTGATATACCATTGGCATATCAGTAATCTCCAGTGGTCTGATTTCAGACTGCCATATCTATGAGTCCATGTTCTGGACCCTTTATTAAGAAAGCCTATATTACATAGCATGATCAGGACAGGCGATTGTGTCCCAAAGAGTGGTTTAAGGAGAACTTTCAGGATATAATAAGAACTTTTAATCTTCTAGTGATTCCAAATAATATCTACATATTGAATATCTTCCTACCTGTAGAACAGCAATCTATGTAGAAAATGATACACACTATGATCCATATAGTAAACCACCATTGTTCAGATAGGGTGCTATAGGTATAGGAGGCTATAATACGAAGACAAAACCAAGAATTGTGGCACATACTAGAGGGGATTTACCAGTCCAGCATTGTAGATTATTCAAGCAATTGAGCTATGCTTAGAAAGTACCAGTGCAAAGCCCACTGGGTTATTAACCTATCTGATCTGGAAAAGTCTTCTATTGTCACACACCTAATTGATCATTTATTGATTGGCTCCCTAAGCAGAACTGAGTGTTCTCTTAGTGTGAAATATCATATTTTCTCCCCTTCTTTTTTTTGGTGGGATCAGCAAGGAAAAACAGGGACAGAACAACTGGCTAGTCTAGCCTTCTGTCCAAATCAAATCAGTATTTTTAGTATATTTACTGTTTGCCTCATAAGTAGGGAATGTTGAAAGCATTAAAAAATTATTGATTCTACACACACACACACACACACACNNNCACACACACACACTCACTCACTCACTCACTATATTTAAAGCTCAGACACAGATGAAAACTTAGCCACATGGAGAAGGGTAGGCCAGAATCTTCAGTGATTGATGGCCAACCTGACCCAAAGTAAAATTCCTTCCTAGATCCAAAAAGTTGATCATACGATGCTTCCAGCTTCTGTTGATTGCAAAGCATCAGCAAATACAGCTTTTGTCCTGTCATTAGGATATCATACATTTGCACATCAGTTGCCCATCTGACAAGGAAGATGACAAATCTGCAAAAGATGGTCCCGAAAAAGAAGAAAAAGAGAAAAACAAAGAGAAGGCCCCCAAGAAAATGTTGTCTAGAGGTAAGACAATCTTGGGTTCCAGCCACATCTGTTCATTGCAAAATTCCAGGCACCTGGATGATGCCAATAAATTATTAAAGAGACATTTCCTAAAAATCTTAAAAGTGAATTAGTAACATGTTTTAATAATCCTTGAACCTATATTTGATGTCATTCAATTTGTTGATCATTTATTTGTTAGCTGCATATCTTGTCTTTCCTCAAGGAATACATAGCCATAAGTTCCACCCTAAACCACACTCCTGTGACATAGATTGGTTGGAGTGATGGAACCTGGCCCAAGTCATCCAGACATTTTCTCTATCTGAGCCTCCCCGACTGGGTATATACCCAATGTGTTGATTAGCCACAGCACTGAAGACAGAGTAAAGAAAAGATTTGCAAGCTTATATAGTTAGATAAGTTAAGACTAATGCTATTGTGTTTTTAAAAATCCTAATGTCGAAGTGCATGTAAAGACTCAAATTTGCTTGAAGGTGCACACTTTGATAATATTCCCCACTGCCAATGAGAGAACGCTTGGATTCCTTCCCACAAAAGATACTTCCCCTGATGGTAAGATTCAGCAAAGAGGCAGAAGATCAGATAGGAATGAAGATGTACATGATGAAGTTTATGGTCTCAGAGTAACAAATTATATACACATACGTGTGCATGTGCGTGCGTACACACATACACACATGAATATATGTAGACATGTGTACACACACATATGTACACAAGTACATATACACATACCACTTAGTGGTGCTTGTTTAAGAAACCTTCCCCCCCCCTTTTTTTTTTGCCATTTCCATAGTGACTTGAGAAAGTTTCTAAAACAAGGGATAGAGGTATACTGAGTTCCCAGTTCAATCCCTGCATCCTCTTTTCTCCTAGAGCTGAAAAATGAAAAAAAAATCTGTCACAATTTTGTCCCAAATTTCCTCCATGTACAGCTAGTCTTTGACTTACAACCACTCCTTTAATGCCCATTCAAAGTTACAACGGCACTGAAA
>AZIM01000429.1:155357-168025 GCA_000516915.1 Ophiophagus hannah | reverse complement strand
CTCCCTCCCTCCCTTTCCCCCCCTTTTTTCCCTTTTTTCCCCTCTTCTATAAAGTAGGTCATTTCTTGAGTTTGCTTCTATTGTCTGTTATAGATTCCAGCCAGGAATACACAGACTCCACTGGAATAGATTTGCATGAATTTTTAGTAAATACACTGAAGAAAAATCCAAGGTAGGTTCCAGGAGTGGTCATGTTGTGGATCCTGCAACTGCATGCAGAATTAAAAATGAGAGGCGCATATATAACCAAGGGTAGTGTTAGTTGTCAAAAAATCTAACATGTTTATGTTGGTATGTGTCTGCTAAGGGTAGGATGGAGCAGCTAAGCAGCCTTCCATGCCCTCCTGAAATCATGGAATGATGTAAGTATCATGAACATGAATTACATATAATTTAAAGTGTCCTCTCAGTTTACCTAGTCTTGCTACTCCCAAGCACTTCTATGCTTATCTTGCCCTGGAAAGTCTTGAATTTGACATGGCAACAGTGAGATCTGGAGTTTAATTGGGCTTTGGCTAATGCCCAGGTTCTGAGTAACAGTGCTCCAAGGAATCATGATAATATTTTCATAGACTACTGCTGATTGGTCTACAACTTCATTGGTATCTTCCTTACCATTACCAATTTACCACTAATGGAGATCAATATTTGTAACAACTTTCCCTATCGTCTGCCTAGTCATGTAGTCCAATATAACAGGATGACATTTGGCAGGGGAAAGTTGATCCTGTCTGTAGATTATGGGAAATATGTAATAATGAATAAAATCTCATTAATTTTTTTCTTAGAGTAATGTGATATGCACAGGTTTCCTACTTGTGTTATTACTGGACTGTAATCTTAGCCTTGTTACGTCATTCATCTGACCCTTTAGAAAATCATGGAAAGCCGAATCATTCATGATGCAAGCTTGTTGCTACCTATTTGCTTGCTCATTTACATTTTGCGGTTACTCCAGAGGGGTAAGAGGGATGTACATAACCTTGTAGCATAGGTTAGATAGAGAAAACGTGGCTGGCCTAGAGTTACTAAGTAAGGTTCCATTGGTTTTTGAGTTCGGTCTCATAGTCTTTCTCTAAAGCTTGAACCACTGACTATGATGGCACAGACTTTCATTAAAATAGAATAGATGCATTTATATCCTCCTATGCTACATTTGTATAGTATATACTATACTATATACTATAGTAAATAGCAGGGGTGTCAAACTCAAGGACCACAGGGTGCTTAGATCTGGCTCGCGGGGCTGCCCTGGAAACACGGCCCATGGTATCTCTGCTGACCCTGCTGGGCTCCATTTTTGCTGGTGCAGGGCTGCAGCATGTCAAGCTGGCCACGCCTATCCTGGCCACGACTACCCCAGCCACACCCACTCAGCCCTCCGAGGTCAAACACAACCCTGATGCAGCCCTCAGTGAAATTGAGTTTGATACCCCCGGTATATAATATAGTATATATATATTATATACTATAGATGCAAGAACAGAAAGGGGGAAATGGGCATCAGTTACACGGTTACAAAGAATAGTGATAATTCTAAAAAATTCTCCTTTAAACAGTTCCTCGACTCTGCTTCTGTTTCATTAATAAACAGTAACAAAACTGAATGCCTCACGTTAGTTATGTTTTGATAATACTGTTTCTCTTTAATAACAGAAATTGTATGAGAGCCTATGGGTTATAATGCTTCTTGTCTCTATGCAGAAATGAATTTTGCCTGAACAATTTTTTTTAAAAAATACTGCTTTTAACTTCCTACATCTGTTTTGCATCTGTCAGTGCAGAACAGGTAACAGTGCCTTTGTTGTTGAATCACCTTGAGCTTTTAGCTTAATATTAGAAAAAGAGGAGGACATAAATCTACAGATTTTGCCAAGAGACTTTTCTTTCTCTGCACTGAATGTTTTGCTTTATTTCTCCCTTGATCTTCTTTTAACAGGGATAGGATGATGCTGCTAAAATTAGAACAGGAGATCCTGGAATTTATTAATGATAACAAGTAAGTAAGCAAGCCAGGTTGATTTATGAATAAGGATAACTGTAGAGACCACAAGTTTTCTTGTCTTGAGATGGAAATAATCCATTTGTTGAAAATGCAGGTGCTCCTCTTTTCCTCAACAGGTTAAGCGTTAGTATATCTGCATGTATGACCCAGTCAGGTTTTTTTTTTTTTGTTCAGGACTGGTATAGAGCAACTGTGGAGTTTCCATTTTCTTGTTTGTTTGTTTGTATCCTGCCTTTAGTTATTTTTACAAATAACTATTTAAACTCTGCGTCTGGATTCAGAATAATGTCTCCTGAATTTAGTAGACATTATACCCAGCTATACAATTCTCTGGTTCCTAATTGAAGCAGCGGCAAAAAAAACAAAAACAAAAAAACAACAACCCACAAAGCCATTTTGGTACATTTTATTTCATTTTCTCTTTCTCCAAGCAGCTTAGGATAGCTTTCAAGATTCTTCTCTCCCACCCGAGTTTTATCTTTGGAATTATTCTCAATCATTCAGAAGGCATTAGAGTTAAATGAGAAGTTCAGCTTTGGCCTTCCGGTCATCACTGAATGCACAAGCTGCTGTTGCTGCTGCGCAAAAATTCAGGGCATCCCTTGGGATGTCCACCAAGTCAAGAGGGCAGTACAACCATGCAGTCAAAAGCCATCTCCTTTTTCTGGGCAGCATTTTTACCCTTTTCACACAGCCACCCATATTGCTACACCTGTGAACATTTCTGCATAAATTGCAGCTTGTACAGTTTTCTCTGGATTCAGCATAATAAAAAGTTGATATAAAAACAAAGTTGGCTTATCATTATCTTCTCCTGTGCTAGAAACATCTTAAATTGACTGTGCAGCTATTCATTTATTTGTCAAGGAACTTTCCAACCCTTTACAATAAAGCTATCTTAGAGTCTATAATAAACACGTCTGCTAAGCCTCAGTGGCCTATAATCAGTGTGTGTGCGTGTATGTGCGCCTATAGATTGTATATGTAATTTAATCATGTAATATCCAGCCAACTTCTTAGGATTAGCTGAGAATCACTAATTCAACTGGCTGAAAGTGGTGTAATATGAATAGGTCTGACTGGAGAGTTATAGATTTGCAGCTTTGATTATCGGGTTACTGTTACTGTGTCCTTGTAACTGGCCCAATCTAATTCTAGAATTATTGTGGTCATAAAATGAAATAATTCATACACTCAACTATCCTACCCTGACAGTTGCTTATTTGGGGCAGAATATACCAAGATTCAACCAAGAGCTATGATACGGTTCATATTTTAGAAGGATTATTTCCCTCAGTATTTATCAGTCAGCTGGTGCCAAATGACATTGAGCAGCTTTCTACATAGCATATATGCCTAAATATTAATATAATTATATATCAATATTTAAGTCATTATTCCTAGAGCCAGTACACATGACTAGAAATGGATTGGTTGTGCAAGACATTCATTGCATAAAGCTATGGGAAGAGTTGCTTCAGTTCCCATCCTAGAAGAGTCCACAAGTGTATTGAATGAACCACTAATAGAGATGAGAAGATTTTTCTGGATTGTTAATGATTTTTAATACATTTTAAATATTGTATCAGTGAAGCAATATTACCAAGTTGCTAGTGATGGTTTTAGTTGCCTGCATTGGTATTAAATGAATGGATGCTTTCTACAGTCATTTGGCTGGACCTTTTTCCTTGTTCAATTTCCTGAATGAGGGTATGTCTCTGATAACTCATCCCACCAACTGCCATGGAGCCAATGACCAAGGAGCCACTGACCAATTGCCCACATGTTCAATTTTCAGGAAGATCTAGTTGAGCATTACTCCTATGGAAACCAATATTTATTTGTTCTGCAGACGTGTTATAATTACAATTCAAGAATGATCAGAAGAAGAAAACACTGGGCTTTGCAGGGCCAGGTTATGGAAGATGGTAAATTTAGGAGGGCAGGCATCAATTGATGGGATGCTACAGGTCATCCTGGACAACTGGTTGCTTAATGACTGAGTGAAGTTACAATGGACTTTTAAAGAAACCTCCTTACAACCCATCCTTGAAGTTGAGACTGCCTTTCTCCCCCATAGTCACCTGTTGCATTTCAGGCATTTGGCAACGTTTGCATTGATAACTGGTTCCAATGACCCACAGTCACACAACTACAACATGCAACTTTTTTTTATTTACTAATTTCTGACATTTTTTGCTGGCTTCTGGCAAAAAAATCCCACCATTTGGAAGAATGGATTTGCTTAACAATCACACGATTCTTTTAAAAACCACAGGGACTCGCTTTGCGACTGTTGTAAAAATGGTTGTAAAATTGAGCCTGTCACGAGGTGACCTGCACAGTTCTAGGTTTTTCTGGTTGCTGGGTTTTCAACTGCAATAGAAAATGAAACTGTGTCAACAAACACATGTTTAGTTTTGATTTAGACTTTTCAAGAGACGCTGAAGAGGTCAAAAATGAATGTCCACAAGTTATTCTTTTCCCTAAATGCCCTTTTCGCTTATAGGTGCTTTTTCAGGAGATAACTGGACTTTCTTTTTTCTTTTGAAGACGTTTCGCTTCTCATCCAAGAGAAACGTCTTCAAAAGAAGAAAACAAGAAAGTCCAGTTGCCNATGGCCTGGATGACTGAGAATCTCTACAGACTTTTCCCTCATACCACACCAGGATGCTATCTGCAGGTAGCTATATTTTAGAAGGCGTTTACGTCCATTGAGGATGTCCTGTAGAACCTGTTACTGCCCACAGTCAGTCTCTCTCTTCTTCAGCTAACATTTTGTTTCATTTCATAGGCCTAGGGCATTTCATGTAATGACAGGGCAATTGGGCGTTTGCATTTTTCATTCTGTACCTAGTTTGCCAGCTTTTTAAAGTCAGGGTTGCTTGATTGTGCCCTTGCTTTAGTAAAGAACTTCAGTATAAGTAATTCTGAGATGACATTTTTAATTGAAGCAACGTAGTGATTCATGGCTTTTATTTTTTTATTTTTTGCCCTTGCTGTGATCAGCAATCAGTTTAAGAAGTTTCCTCAGATGACCTCATACCACAGAATGCTTCTACACCGAGTGGCTGCCTATTTTGGCATGGACCACAACGTAGACCAAACGGGGAAAGCTGTCATTATCAACAAGACCGGCAACACAAGAATGTAAGGCAAGAATGCATTTCAGCTAGGAAGGGGGTAACTGGGAAATAAAATACATTCTTAGTCCTTTAACATTTCTTTTGCTCTTCGGAATAGTCAGAGCTCTTTCTTCCTAGCTAATTCCACAATTATAAAGTTATGAGATACCATCAGGACCATCATATTTTACTGCTTCTTGTGCAGGCTGTTTGCAGCAACCTTGAGATTATTTATGTCTTCCCTTGTTTTGCCTAATTGATTAATGTCAGAAATGAAATATGTCAGTCAAAGTTCTTTATGATAGCCTCTTAGTGATTGCTCTTATGCGTGATGGTGCAATGGTTAGCTTTCCATCTTTCCGAGGTTGATAAAATGAGGACCCAGATTGTTGAGGGCCATATGCTGACTCTGTAAACTGCTTAGAGAGGGCTGGAAAGCACTGTGAAGTAATGTATATAAGTCTATCCTGTGAAGTGGTGTATATAAGTTTAGTGCTATCCTAAAATTTTGACAGGCAGCATGGTGCCTTCCAGTTGCTTGGAAACGTCTATCAGACACAGCCCACATGTCCAAAAAGACATATCACTCCTTTCCCGGTTACAAACCCTTTCCCCCATTCTTCTATTTTTTCCCATTGAAGGAAGAAAAGCACCTAAAATGCTATGGCTTTCTTCCCAATTTTCTTCCTTCCTCTTAACGTAGGAAACAGGAGATAATTTTTCCTCTCTGTTTTCTACAGAGTGTGCTGGAGTTTCTTAGAGGGGTCCTGTGTGGCATTAATGTTAGGTACCATTTTAAAACTGCCATGTGAAGTGCCTGCCGGCATGAGGTTTTTGTTTTTTTATTTTAATCTCAGTATCTATAGGCCACAGTTTGGAATTCCTTTACAAAGACACAGTTTTGACTTTCTTGTCACTCTTAAGGTTAAAAGTATCCAGGGGCTGAGGAGGAGGAGGATGCAGGGAACAAAATCCAAGTACAAGAACACAGTGGAAGGTGGATGAATTTCCCTAGACATAATTTGAACTGGAAATGAATCAAGCTCTTCTGCCCCCTTCCCGATAGAGAGACGGTTCAGGTGATCTTTGAATGATTCCAATGATTCCTGTACAGGTTTTCAAATTGAAATTCCTCATTTTAAGCAATAAAGAAGGTTCTATGTTGCTTTGCTGGGTAGGTTGCTTTGCAGAACCGCTCCCAAAGCAACAGAGGTGAAAACGCATCTGCTACGAGATTTTTTTTTGCTACAGGATCTACTTCATATGCACCTAGCTGGAAAGAAAAGAATATCGTCTGTCCCACTAAGCATTATTTTTATCAGAAATAGCACTTCAGTGCCAAATTTTATTCAGGAAATTTTCTCTGGCTTCACTGAAACAAATATTTCTGAACCCGCCCACCTCCCCACCCCAAAGCTTCTTATTGGGAGAAAGCTTGATAAATCTGGATGCAGTTCTGCTGCAAGTATAAAGCTTTACCTAGATAAATTTTGAGCTGATCTGTATAGTATAGATATACCAGTATTAAGGAGAGATCAAACATAGTCTAAAGCAATGGCCCCCAATCTTTTGAGCACCAGGGACCGGTTTTGTGGAGAGAGGTTCTTCCACGGACCAGAGGGGGGCGTGGTTTCATGTGCTGCCTACATCCCGTGGATGGGGCTTTGCTTGTTTGTGCGGACTGGTTTCTGGCATGCTGCGGACCAGGGCCGGTCCACGGACTGGGGCCTAGTCTAAAGGGAAGCCTCTTAGGGAATTGAGAGGACTGTTTGGCCGAAATCTGGCATATGCCAGTTGTGAACCTAGTGTCTCCTCATAGGTGCATTGGTGTATAGGGCACATGAATAAATCTTTTACTTCTTTTGCATCCTGACTGCTTCACCATCTCATCTGCTAAAAATTGGCTTGGGTCTTCTCCACAGCCCTGAGCAGAGGTTCTCTGAACACATCAAAGATGAGAAGAACACTGATTTTCCACAGAGGTTTATCCTCAAGCGAGATGATACCAGCATTGATCGAGATGATAATCAGGTAAGAGAGGCCATATATAACTTTACCTGATTGTGTTCCATAATTCGGAAGCACAGCGATCATTTTTATTGACTTTCATCATTTGGGCTTTTTTATTTTTTTACTGACACTGCTTTTTTGCAATATTTATTTACTTGGTTAAGTTCCCACAAGATATTTTATATCATTCAGTCTGAATCATATTTGTATGGAAAGCAGCCTTCTCTCTAATCTGGTGCCCTCTGGCAGTGATGGGACAACAACTTGTAATTCCTAGTAACATGATACAGATTTGGATATATTGACTGGGAATTTAAGAAATTGCAGGAAGGATGGTGAAGAAGCTTTTGCTGGTTTAGTTTTCAGATAGGAGAGTCATAGAATCATAGTTTTTGAAAGGGTTTATGGGGAGTTCCAAGAAGAGCTGGAATGGATTGCAAAATTCAACTCAACATGCAAAGCGTTAATCACAGTATCCAAAGATTGTATGTACAAACTTTGTGCAATCCATTCTTTTTCCTCACCATGTTTGAAAATGGGTCCAGTCATTTAAGCTAAATGTAGAGAGATTCAGGACAAATAGAAGAAAGTCTATACCACATAGTCATTAATGGAAATTTGGGGCACTGGAGATGAATTATAGCTCATCAGTTTAAAGCAGGGCTGTCAAACTCATGGCCTGTGGGCCGGATGCATCACGTGCTGGCCATGCCCAGTTTAGTGAAGGGGAAAAAAGTCAAGATGCTGCTGTAACGGCACGAGTTTGACACCCCTGGTTTAGAGGAATTTGACAAATACTTGGTACATTAGGCTATCAGTGACCACTCTTTCATATTTCTGAAATCACAAGCAATATCCCTTAAATATCATTTGCAAATAATTAACTGAAGTAAACAAAATCAAGGAAGTAACAGTGAAAAATCCATACAATCTTCCAGAATGTATCTAATTGGCCACTTGTATCAAAGAATGCAGGAATAGATGGGCAGTGGACTTGATCCAGTGAGGCTCTTTATATGGTTTTATATTTTCATTAAGTTAAAGAACAATAAGGTTTAGCTTCAGTTGTTGAACCTGAGAGTTAAGAGCATCTTTTTTTCTGTGAGATTATTTCGATTCTGATGAACTGGAGAAGAAAGGAACATGCTAAATTGGTATTCCTTCTAACAAAAAGGGATAGCTTGCAGTTTAACGGGATAGTTAGATTTAGATATTGTGTTATAATGTTGAAGGTGAGGTCATGTTGTGCCTGCCAAGCTGCCTGTTACATGGATTGTATGGGCTTGGTTTATACATGTGAACTACGAACTATGATTAAAAGCAAAATAAATCTTAGTTTTTGTATGTCACAAATATTGTGATGAAAGGCTATAAAAATGCTCTCCAAAACCTAGAAATATTTTCAAAGCAGACTAATTTACCCAGGAAAATCTAAGCAGCTTAAAGAATTCATGATTCTTGCTGATTGTATGCATAAGGTTTGCTGCTGGGTTTGGCACAGAGTAAGGCTGTAACTGAACAAAGTTCTATTTGTCATTAGATTAGGATCCCGCTGCAAGATGGACGAAGGAGCAAATCTATAGAAGAACGAGAAGAGGAATATCAGAGGGTTAGGGAACGCATATTTGCACGGGAGGTAAGCCTGGATAAATTTTGATGGGACCGAGAAGATACTCAATGTTCTCTGTATCCATAAGTTGATTTGTGTTTAATTAAACACTGAATCATTATATGTTTACTGGGGCGCAAACAGGAATCACCAGGAAATTGCAAATACAGTACAATTGTGAAGGTTTTTTACGAGATTTTAAGACACAGAAACAGAAGGTTGATCAAGTTAAGCAGCTGAATTTTATCTAATCCAACCTTGAGGCCAAGATAGCCACTTAGCAATCCCAACAAGACAAGTAAGCTGTACTCTGATACCAAGACGCAAGCCATTAGCTCTCAGAAGTTAGAGGAGTGTACTTCCAATAATGGCCTGCTGTAATGATAGTACGAGAAAACCATTAGTGTCAGGAGAGGGAGGGAGAACAAAAGGGATAGTAATCCAGACTTGTAAGTAAAAGTTGTTTCTGCCATTTCTAAGGAATGCAATTATCTCTCTTTTTTTCCCCTAGTAATCAGGAAGTTTTGAAATGCAGTGGTGCTTAAACGTTTGTTAACCATTTTGAATTTTCAATGTTCTGCATACATATGACCTAAAACATAATTTGTTCTTCACACAAGCCCTAAAGCAAGACATAGAAAACTTAGTTCAACAAATGAATCAAAAATTATTCTTATCCATTGATTTATTGAGGAAAATGATCCAAAGCTACATATTTGTGGGTGGTAAAAGTATGTGAACCTCTTGTCTCTGGGGCCTGGCTGAAAGAGCTACCTACTGAAGGATTTCAGGTCCATGTTTGCTTGGATTGCTGAAATCCAAGTAGGCATGGAGCTGAAATTCCTAGGTAGGCAGTTCTTTCAACCAGCCCCCAGAGACAAGAGGGAGTCTTCATTTTTGGGATTAGTAGTTTGCAACCTTCACTGTTAGATTCCCAATGGACTTTCTAGGGAAGCCAGTACAGAAGATTGCAAATGGTGATCACATTATTGTGGGCCGCTTTGCAATTGGGTGTATGTGCTAACAGGTTGCCAAACATCCAGGTTGCATTCATGTGACCATGGTGGGGAGCGATCTTTTGCAAGCATTTGGAAATGCTTTACAGGACGTAAAGCACCCTTTCTGAGGCTATCATTTATTCAAACTGTCATTAAGTGAATGGTCACAGATTGGGGACTATCTGTACAATGGTTTAGGCCTGCTTTGCTGCCTCCGGATAAGGATGGTTTATCATAACTGATGGAACTATGAATTCTGAATTATGCCAACAAAATTCTTCAGGAAATGAGCTACTGTATCCATGAACTGAAGCTGAAGAAAAACTGGGTCATATGACAAGACAACAATCCAAAGCACACAAGTCATGTAACCGAAGAATGGCTTATTTTGGAATTGCCAAGTCCAGGATCTGACCTTAGTCATACAGAAATGTTATGGAAGGACCTGAAGTGGGCAGTTCCTGTGAGGAAGCCCAACCAGTCTGGAGTTGAAGCTGTTTTGTAAGCTGATGTGCAGGAGTGATCAACAATTCCTGGAAAGGTGTTCTTGGAGTTATTGCTACCCAAGTGCGGGAATAGCAGTTACTGAAAGCAAATACACACAGATAGGTAGCTTTAGACCATTTTCCTCAATAAGTAAATGTACAAGTATATTTTTTGCCTCATTTTTAAAAAAAATAATATTTTCTTTGTCTTGTTTTTTAAGACTTAGATGGAGAACAGATAACTGTTTTAGGTCATATTTTTGTAGAAACATTGAAAATTCAAATGGGTTCATAAGCACCGTTAGAGGACTGCCACCATATTTCTTCATAGTGGTATAGGTAGTCCTCCGTGTACGACCACAATTGATGCCAACATTTCTGTTGCTAAGTGAGACAGTTGTTAAGTAGTTTTGCCCCCATTTTATGACCTTTCTTGTCACAGTTGCTAAGTGAATCCCCACAACAGTTAACTTAGTAACACTTAACATAGTAGCACTGCCCCAATCCCCCCAATTGACTTTCCTTGTCAGAAGTTTGCAAAAAGTGATCACATGACCCCAGAACACCGCGAGCGTCATAAATATGAGTCACTTGCCAAGCGTTTGATTTTTTTTTCATCACGTGACCATGGGGATGCCACAACGGTCATAAGTGTGAAAAACAGTCACGAGTTACCTTTTTCAGTGCCATTGTAACTTTGAATGGTCACTAAATGATCTCTTGTAAGTTGAGGACTATGAAGGTTAATATAAATTACAGATCTCAGAGCTTGTGTAAGGTCAAATGAGCATGTTTTTTTTTCTCCCCATTATAGATCTTCTGCCCGGTAGTTGTAGCCATAATATAAAGTTTTAACAGGGCTTTTAGGAGCCCCTCTGGAATGTTCAGATACATCTTGATTTCAGACCTCTGTAATCATTGTCTAATGAGATTTCTTTCCATTTCTGTTTCAAATTGTGCGGCTCTGCTTGACGGTTAGTCGGGCCAAAACGGATTCCTGAATGAAAGCAGGTGAGTAATGTTTGCACATGCTTCCTTCTAATCTTCAGTCTTTCTTGAAGATCCTGAAACTCCGTAACAATGCTTTTCTTTGATGTTAACCAACAGACTCGCCAAAGAAGGCTTTTCTTCTAGCTCTCACAAAAGGCGACAGATCTTTAGGTACCTCTGTGTGATTCCTTGCATACATTTGTCTTGCAGAGCAAATTTCGCACCCATGCATGGCTGCTTGTCAAGTCCTTCGAGTTGTCATCTCTTTTGCAACATCACTTTCTGTTTTTCTCTTTCTCCCACAATAAGATGGAAAAGGGTGCTTAGAGACATTTCATTATGGGGAGCTGGGGGGAGGGTGTTTCAGAGCATTTACTGAGGAAGTAAATTCTCTTGCTTCCCATGCAGTTGTCTTCCAAGTAAGTAAGCTTCAGGTTGAAGCCTTACAAAGAACTAGGATAGGGAAATGGATGGAAAAACCCAGAAGCACTTCAGTCTCTGCAGCTGTACAGCTGCTCCCACGATCTATTGATACTGCCAGAACAGTTTTGTCAAACTCCAGGCCCGTGGGCCGGATCTGGCCCATGGGATTCTTAGATCTGGACTGCGGGACCTCCCTGGAAACAGCGAAGGAGTGGCCTGTGGTGCCTCTGCCAGCGAAAACGGAGTTCAGGAGGCCTCACAAGCTCCGTTTTTGCTGGCAGAGGATTGTAGGAGGCCATCCCAGCCGAAAACTGAGATCTGGAGCCTGTTTTGCTGGGGCCACCACAGGCTCCTCGACATGAGTGACATCAAGGTAGCCATGCCCCCTGCCCCCCCCCCCCCNCCCCCCCGCCTGAACCCCCGAGGTCAGAAACAACCCTGAGGCAGCCCTCAAGGAAATCAAGTTCGACAGCCCTGTTCGAGAAGATGTAATTCTGTATCTTGTAATTCAGCTGGTTTTCTTTAACCTTATGTGATGAAGTGGGTGTCAGTAAAAGCACAGGGTCAAATTTTAAGCTGTCTTTTGTTCTCTTAAAATAAATTTCATATGGCTCAGCATAGGAAGCTGCTTTATACCAAGCCAGATCATTGATTCATACACCTCAAGACTACTGGCTGTGTCTCACAGGAATTCATTCATTGATGGTTCAGGCTGGAGTTTTTCTCAGCCCAGTATGGAGAAGATGCCTGGGATTAATAGCTTTGAACTATTGCTCTATACCTATCTGTGACCTTTCTCTTCAAAGGGATGGAGTAGTCATTGTGTGCCAGCAGGGTAGTTGAGCTGAACAATTCTTTGAAAAGAACCTTTGCAATGAAGAGAGAGAAAGTTAAGTCTACATCTCACTGTAGTTTAATTATGCCTTTAAAAGAACAACAATAGCAATAATAACAGTCAACATTGATTTTTTTTTCTGGAATCCAGGAATGCATTATATTTCATTTCATTTCATTTCATTTCAT
>AZIM01000429.1:134754-147842 GCA_000516915.1 Ophiophagus hannah | reverse complement strand
ATGACTGAGAATCTCCATAGACATTCCCAGCTAGAAACAGATAATAAGAAAAGCTGATGAGCTGCCATTTATGCAACCCAAAATGATGCTGGCTCTTGAAAAATTGTTGGGAAAGATGAACTTTACATCTCTTACATCAGGTAAACAAGGCTAGGAAATGTGATTTCACCTACCTAGTATGTCAGTAATAGAAACGATCAGCATGTAATCTGAAATATCAACAAGGTAGCAGGTTGGAGATGTTGGTAACATTAAATATACTTCTGAAGGACAAGTGGTACATGGAGAAGTTCCTTCAGTCCTACTTAACAGTCACCAGCACCTGTGTTGGTACTTGCTTATTTGTATGGGTAAGTCAGCATATTGTTGTTTCTTTCCCATCCAGGTGAAAGGACATGCGCTTCCAAGATTCTCTGCCATCACTCTGCAGTATCATGTAGCATACTTATGATGCATTTACAGATGTACTCATGCATCCTCTTACCTTCAGAAATAGGGATGTGTCAATAGAGAGGGTGGCACAAAGTAACATTGCGTCTCCTCTCTCACCGTTGCTTCCTACAGCACTTGGGATGACTCATATTTAACCATCCATCTACTCACCCTGTTTACTTCAAGGGCAGGCACCGATATGCCTTTGTTTATTTCTTTTGCCGCATTTTCCGTTTGGCGTACTTGTTTACAAACATGATCCTTTGCCTTCATAGTCAGCATGGTGTTGGAGAAAACTCCTGTCACCCATCTGGTTGCGCAGATGCACGGAAAGTTGGTCTTCGCATCAAAGAATGTTGACATTTTTGTTTTGTCTTTGGCATCTAGCTAGTTGACACCCATTTTTAAGCCATGCACATAGCTTTTTAAGTCACAGAAGAAAGCATCAAGGCAGGCACGCAATAATCAGTGTGGTTCACAACTAAAGCACCAAGAATAGACTGTGTTGCTGGGTGATTTAGTGATTCATATTCTCAGATTTTTTTTATTTCTTTTATCTCATTTGTACAAAAAACGGTAATAAAATGCACAATAAATGCTGCTCTTTTTTATGTTGGTCCTTTAGTTGTATCTCCACTGGTTGCTTTTAATTGTTCGGCCATCATTAACCCACAAATAAGCAAGTTTCGTCCCTTTCCTCCTTCCATTATTCTCTGCCACATTATTCCCATGTGAAGAGAGACTGATGGAGGACTGCTGCATGGCAGCTTGTACATGAATATATTACGTAACGAAAAGTTCTTAAGAACACTAAGAACTTGTGTGGGAATGTGACTGAAGGCAGAAGCTGTGGGATAGGAAGTCTCGAATGCAAATTCATGGGGTGGCTTTAAGCAAGTAGTTATTTCTGCCCTCACAAAAGTACTATTTTGTAAAGTATTATCAAAGAGATGTATAATTAAATGTATTGGATGTGCCACATTTTGATCACACAGCTTGGATTTCCCTTCATGTTGGACTTATTTTGGTGTAGTAGCATAATAGACACAGACCCAAGTGATACGGAATACAATTTCGATGGTGCTACCTACTCCTCAATGTAGGAGTTTGAGTGCATAATTAGCAGCAAAAAGGAAATTTTTGTGTCTGGGTTGGTATTTCAGACCCAACTGGGTTTCAGGAGGTTGAAATTCTAGTCCTATTTCTGATTATGTCCCCCTTTCTTCAAGCCTCTTCGTTGCCAGCATTTTCCTCATTGGGTACTAGTTCTACATAACCTTTTCCCTGCTACCAATTATTTCTCCAGGCCCCTCAGGTACTTCTCAACCAGTAAACATCAGATGTTTTGGAGTACAGTTCCCATCAGTCAGTGGGATGTAGATAAAACACATTTCATTTGTAAGCTTCCTGGATTAATTATCAAGGAGATCATGTTTCTTTCAGTCACAGAACTGGAAAGAACTATTTATGTTATTGTCCAGCCATCCCTCCTCAGTGCAGAAACTGTTGGTTATTCAGATACTTGATGTTGGGTATGCAAATATATGAAAAATGCTTCCTTCCTTAGGAGCAACCCCTGAGAAACTTACAAAAGAAGAGTCATGTAGATTCTGGTACAAATGTTTATGGCATATCTACATGCCAAACCTATGGTTTTCTTATGCCAATGAGTAAAGCTTGGTTCTTCAAACATAAATAGTTTAACCAGAGACTGTGTCAGGTGAATCCTTCATATGCTTTTAAAGAAGACTAGATGGTGGGTTTGGTTGAATTTTCCTGCAACAGAAGTCTGCTTAATTATCATTTTTCTTTTTGCATAGCAACCGTTCTTGAAGACCACTTATTTTCAGCAAATGCAGCACTTCTCTTTGGAAGGGGCTTTTAGTTTGATGTTTTTATTTTATGATTGATGTAGAATCTTCTCTAATAGCAAGAGGCAGACAGGTATCCAAGGTCCAAATATTAGCAATATGGATAAGATATAAAGCAAAATGTCAAATTACTTTTCCATTTTCCATTTATTTTATTTTAACCCTGTGTTCTGGGTTTTTTTTTAAATTGCATATGTCATAGATGAGAAGAATAGGGACCACTTATTGGTAAGAACATGCTGAGTCAATTTATAATAGGTAATAACAGCATCATTCTGTGTTTTTGGTGGTTAACCTGAATAGTTAACTAAATATGACATATAACAAATGGGAAGGCTAAAGCAGCTTCATACACAGTTGTTTTGGATTATTTATTGCATGTGCAGTTTAAATCACAATGCACAAATATCATAAGGATATATACCACAAGTGTCCTATAGACTTGTCTATGAGTCTCAGAAACACCTAGGAAAAACTTACATTCTCAATCACATGTGTATCAGCCCTTTAATTATACGGTGATTTTCTGGGACAAATAAAAGAAGTGGAGTTATGCTTGGGCCCTAGAGCAGTCAGCTTGTACAAGTGAATTTCTAATGTGGGTACCATTGAGTGCTATAACAAAGCAGAGCAGTTATATTTATTACATTATAATATTTCAAAGCAGAGCCACGGTGACACAGTGGGTAAAATGCAGTACTGCAGGCTAATTCTGCAGACTGCTGGCTGCCAGCAGTTCAGCAGTTTGATTCTTACTGGCTCAAGGCTGACTCAGCCTTCCACCCTTCTGAACTCGGTAAAATGAGGACCCAGATTGTTGCAGCCAATATGCTGACTCTGTAAACTGCTTAGAGAGGGGTGCAAAACCCTGTGAAGCGGTATATAAGTCTAAGTGCTATTGCTGTTAAATCATATTCACTTTTACAGAATAGTTATAGAACTATTATAGAATACCTATGCTGAACAGGTAACAATTTTGAGATGTGCTTTCTTGCTGCATCAGGAAATTACCAATGATGCATGATTTTGCTTAAAAACAAGAACAAAGAACGAAGAGCAGAACCCTGTTTGCCAACTGCCCTGGGGTAGAGCAAACAGGATTCAGCTTGATTTGAAACTATGGCCAATCATTGCTACTATCTTCTCTCCAGGGATTCAGTTACTCTACTCAGCTCAAGTCTAAGAAACTGGTAGCTCTCCATATTTTGCAACTCCCAGCAGCCCAAACCAGTTTACTAAAGGATGCTGGGAGTAGCTGTTCAACAATATCTGGAAGCAAACAGGTTTTCCCATCAGTGTCTTAAGACAGCAAGGAAAGGTAGAAGGAAGCATAGGTAATCCAAAAATCCCCAGTGGAGCCATTTTCATTACTAGACATCAAACTAAATTGGACAATCAAGTATGAGGAACTGAAGGCTTTCTCTCTACTTAATATTCTAGTATAATTTCTTATTGGGGATGACAGGAATTAAACTTTTTTGTTTTTCTAGAGCAGTTTATGCATTGAATACTTGATACATTCCTACATATCATGCGAATTTCTTTTGAGTTGTATGCAAATCTTTCTGAGTTGAAGGTTTGGGAAGTGAATGCCTATGTTCCCATACATTATTTATAATTTGTAGAATGATATAAATCAAGCCCAATATTTAGGAAATATCCCTAATAATTTATACCATTAAATAGCCCTGGAGGCTGGAAATTTTGCAGAATTATATTCCCAATGTATTAAGGAAACCTTTAATAAATAAACTGATGTTCAGGATATCTGTTCTGTTGAATATATAGTTAAATAAACAGAAATGTTAGGAATAAAATAATGAAGCTGCATATCTTTTACTTTCAAAATCTTTTAATAGTACACATTTGTCTTTGTCATTTGTAAAGATTTACACTCATTAAAAAAAGACATTTTAATCCAATACTCCCCATTCATTTCACCTTTTGTTGCCCTGACCACATATCCAGTTTTCAGTCTCTGTACCTGATATAACAATAAGTTGATTATTAAATACAAAGTTCTAAAATAGTTACTAGATTGTTCATGGACATTGGTACTGTGGCTACTCTAGTAATTTTTGTGAAAGATTCTACATGGGTTATTATAGTCAGGGGGCTCAGAAGGGAAGAAGGGGGCATTGTTAGCCCATAAAACTTCTTTTCTTTTTCAGTTGAGTACATTCTACAGAAGCCAAAAAAAGTATTTATTGTTTTTCTTCTTCAAATTATCTACAGTTTAAATAACCTGTAATCTCTCTAAAAGTTATAGAAATACTATGTGCAATGTTTGCAAATATGGAATTTACATTGTCTTTTTTTCCCTTTGATGTGGTAGCAAATCTTTACCCTCATAAATTACTATAACCTGGCAAAAACAGAATTGTCTCTTCTTACCAGCAGACACTAAGTCCATAGTATTAAAGTGCCGGTGTGCTTTGAAACAAACTGGATAGAACTTGCCATGGGGGATTAGGAACAAAAGTAAACGTTTTGATTAATACATTTTAAAAAATAATGTAGAGCTGCAGCATTAGAGAGAGCTAGAGAGAAATCCAGTTCTAAACACACTCAGATGCACCAAAGTTTTAATGACAAAATATATATCATATTCCTGTAAATGATGATCAAATCACATAAGGTTTTTTTTTCTTCTATAATGATTACAACGTTGAGTTAGCCTACTTATTTGTAGCATACATTACATCTCAGTAGGGCTGTTGATTTATTTAATATTTTATTTAATTAAAATGGACTTTTAAATCCAAAAGTCAATGTCTTAAACATTCATAAATTAGCTTATTACCAAAGCTGTTAACATAACAAAATATTCCTTTCAATAACAATAATAAAAGCTGTAATATCTCTTTCAAGATTACTCATTTAGCTGCTTTTCCCCCCCTGTAATCAAGCTTTCCAATATACTAATTTATTAATATTAGCAGAGTTCAGACCTTAAACCAGTCTCATCTGTAGAGCCTTTTTCCTACTTGTAGTCCTTGTTCTTAATTTAGCATATGTGTACTAAATATGTGCATAAAGCTACACAATGCAGCTGGGATCAACTATTTTAAGCGATACAACATAGAACAGACATCTCACTCGAATCATAGAAAATGTATGTTAAGTTTGTAGCTTAGTTTTTAAATCACATTGACAAACTGAAGTTTATAGTACAGCTTATCATGATCAAAGACAAACTAATACACAGCTATATTAATTCCAGAATTCCATTTGGGCCATGGGTGCAAGACCCTTTCGACTGGAGGTACTGGCCAATTTTTTTTCTCCCCCAGCCTGGCTCAGCCACTTTCCTTTGGAAAAATCTCTTCCATAAAGAAAGGGACAACTGATCAAGAGCAGGGGACTTAAGGATTGCATCTGTGAGCAATTACCCATCTGCCCCACCTCCTCGAAATGTGTTTAGAACTGGGCAATACATTTTCATTTTTGTTTGGGAAAGCAGGAAAAAAACCAGATCAAAACCTTAACATAGAACCAATCTTTCTCCTAAGTCTTCATATCAAAAGGCAAGACCTCAGTTCATTCCTATTACTAAGATGCTTGGCAGGAATAGACACTGCGCTAGCGATTTCTACCAAAATAAAAATAAAAATATAAAAACTATGAACAGAACCATTCTACAGAATCGATGTATATCTCTTCAGAACCATTGTGTTTTGCTTTTTATAAAAAAGTCTAATGTTATAAAAGGCCCAACCCAAAGTTATTTAAAATTCCATGAAGATTATTGCACACACGGTAGTACTTCAATTAGATTTTTCAAAAGGGCAAGTAGAAAATATTTGTATCACAAAGTATGCATGCTTTATTTTCCTGAATGCATTAGCTTACAGTAAGTTATGTATTGATTGGTCTTTATTGAATATAATTCCATGAAGCAATTCCTTAGTTTTATTGACATTCCAACAATGCCTCCCAAGCACCGAAAATATACTAATTTTAATCCTTTTTAATTTGAGTTGTGATAGTTCCTCTCGTTTCAATGCAGGCTACATTTTGCATTTTAGTTTCTTCCTAATATATTGCACTTTACCTTACCCAGAGATTAGGTATTAAAGATGTAGGGCACAAAAGATTTCATATTACTAGACAACTAGTGCACATTTTAACCATTATAGATACTTGAGGAGGCCATTTGGTTGCTGTAGCAAATTAGGCTGTTAGCAGAAGAGGTGATTCAGATATTTGTGACTATGCAAAAGGTCTAGAAGAGGGGTCTAGGACAGCTCACCCCAGCCAATTCACCATGGCCAACTCGTTGTGGGACAATTCAATGCTATATTAATTGTTTCATTCAGTTACTTCTATTACAAGTGATCATGTTTTCATCTAAATTATTGCAACTTTTGTAATTCTGGATTGATTTTTCATTTTTTTAATCATTGGTGACACTTGTTGAAATTAATTTAACTTTTGTATATTTGTGTTATATTTTGTATTGAATTGTCCTGCAAGTTGGCCATGGCAAGTTGGCTGTGGTGAGTTGTCCCACAGGATCACATTGCCTAATCCTAATGTTTCTGCATTGCTCTGTCTCATTAACTTTATTGTCTTTGCATGTCAAATTGATCTGAATTCCATTTTGGGAAAGCCATACTGGATGCTGTAGGTATACAGACCTTGGGGATAAACATGATGGATGAATGGGCAGATGTTCAGAGGAGCATGGTTACATGAGGGAGAGTGACAAACAAGGGACACAATTCCTTCACTATACATAAGGTTGATTACCTGCAGCTGGCTTCGACGTGGAGAAACCAAGTAATTAAGCCAAAAACAAAGGACTGATATTATTTAGATCATCATATTGTGCTTTTTTCTACATTTTACATGAGGAGATCACAACGAACTAATTTGTAAGGATCGCACTAATTGCCCATATATTAAAATGATTAATAGGTTCAAGAAGAGTAGTCTAATTTAAGTTGGTGACCTTGTTAGATTTCATTTCCTACTCAATGGACTGGAATAATGACAGCGTTATAAATTGTATGTTTATAATTTTCCACAAGCAGGGTGGCACTAAAGTAAGAGTCTGTTGGTATGGAATATTACATCATTTTTTTTCACTTTGAAAAAAATTAAGACTTTGATAAATAACGCCCTATACTTCAGAGTGATTTAAACAATTACCAGTTGTCAAAATTTATGTGGAATGTTTTTAAGAAAGTGTCCAATGTGAGCTGCTTATATAATCATAAAGATACACATTTCAGTATTTAAGATTATATCGTCATATTCAAACTGGGTTTTAAAATATAATTAGGGATTGTTTTCAATCAATATTTATGTTTGGTTTAGTTTCTATATTTAACAAAATGTGGTCTATATGAGCACCTGACCTAGAATATCAATTAAAGATATTCTGGGTTAAAAGCATTTATTAAGACTGCAATGGTAAATACATTTTACAGAGAGATTAAGCTGAAGTCAATTATTTTAGCAAAAATATTCATGTGGCTTGAAAAGCAAGGTCATTTTATCCTATTATTATTTTAAAGAATGAATAAAGAGATAATGTGATCCATAGAAAAGAGCAATTTGGTCACATCAATACTGACAAATTCACATTTGGACTCTGAAAAGGCTCCCCAAATTGTGCCGGCACAAATCTGAGGATCTTTGGATATGCACAATACTGATTTATCTGAAGAATCATGCTTTTTTTGGGACAGAAGAAATCAAAGGTATGTGTAAAAACTAACTTTCTGCTGCATCTTATATTTGCCAAGTTAGCTGGAGACTGTAAAATATTCAGAGTTTTTACCAGATCTTCCAGTAAGAGTTGCTTTCTAGTGAAAGGATTGATTTTTAACAAGTGAAGACCAAGTATGCTTGTAACTCAGTTGAGAAGCTTTTGAGAAGGTTTGGAGAAATGAGTTTGTCTCAGATTATCTGATAAAGGGTATACAGGTGGTCCTTTACTCTTGGCCAATTTGGGACCAGAATTTCCAATGCTAAATGAGGCAGTCATTAAGCGAGTTGCACCAGATTTTACAAACTTTTGGCTCTGGACATTAAGCAACTCCAGCTCCCCTGCTTGATTTTGCTTATTGGAAGCCCCCTGGGGAGATTTCAAATGGCAGGATCAAGGTGACCCCTGGGGTGCCACAACTGTCCACAAATGCCTGCCAGTTGCTAAATGTCCAAATTTTGTGGGGACATCGCAGTGATCATAAGTGCGAGGACCAATAGTGAGTCACTTTTTCAGCACCATCATAATTTCGAATGATCATTAAACAATTGATCGTAAGTCAAGGACTACTTGCATAAATAGAAGAGCAGCATTTTGGGATCATCTTTTGTATTAGGGCAGAAAGTTAAAAAAAAAATGCTGTAAAAGCACCTAATGCAAAACACCATGCTATTATTGTGCAAGATCTGCTGTTTCCATGGTGGCATCTGTGGAAGTCAGATGGTTATCCCCAATGCTTAATTTCTTGGAAAATAATTCTGTGAATCATAGCATTCTAGACAAAAGTTGTTTGACTTAAAAAGCCTTACCCCAATGGGGAATTTCTGCTGCTTATTTAGAATTAGAAAAAAAGGAAATGCTTGGAGCATTTTTAATTATTCTTCTTCTATTCTAAGGTTAAGCTCTGGCACTGAAAATTGAGTCCTGGCACTCCACTAAAATGGAGAAAAGATGTCTAGAGCTTGGCATGGTTAATGGTTAAAGCCAAGTGAGGTTAATGCTGGCTGGAATTAACTTGCATGGAAGCCATTTCTAATCAAGTTAGTATGTGAGTTTATAAGTGGTATAAGTCAGCAGAACCATATATAAGATTATATTTAAAATTAAACAATTGTATTGTTTAATTTAAGTATTCTCAGTCTCTCTAGTGGGAACTAGAGCAGTTAAACTACACATTGATCAGGATACACATACCCCTTCACTGGTTCATGTTGTGCCTTTCACAGTAGCCTGACATGCTTAGCATATCTCGTATCTGTAGGGATGTGAATAAA
This sequence comes from Ophiophagus hannah, assembly GCA_000516915.1. NCBI lineage: Eukaryota > Metazoa > Chordata > Lepidosauria > Squamata > Elapidae > Ophiophagus > Ophiophagus hannah. The sequence goes on along the minus strand of AZIM01000429.1, from coordinate 138,549 downwards.
TAGTAGGAAATATAGTATCTGTGGCTTTATATATATATATAAAGCCATTAGAGGCTCTCATCTCCAGGATTATAATCTTCTCGATTTAAATGGGAAAAAGAAAGAATTGGACCTTTCTTGGATTTTTCTTTGATAATTATTTGAATATTAAAATACAATTGGTGTGTCTCTCTCTTAAGCAAAGCTAGTAGAAAAAGAATGTGGGGATTGCAATATTGCAAATCAGCATCAATTTAAGTAAAAAATTGCATTTAATTTTGTAACTACCAGTCTGCTTTGGCTATACGATGCCCCCTGTACGGGAAAAAACCTCTCGTTTAATTTCTACAATTTGTTTGATGATGAAGATGGTGATGAGGAGGACGAGGAGATGTCTGATCATTAAATTGCCAATTAATGAAATCACTCTGGGCTGCCTCTACATTTGATTGATTAGAAGTTAATGTAACATAAAGTTCCTTCACATAATTCTCCTACTGCAGAATGTGAAGCTATTTTGAAAAACCCTCAGCATTCACCTTAGAGCAGGGGTCTCCAACCTTAGCANNNTTAAGACTTGTGGACTTCAACTCTTAGATTTCTCTTAGAATTCTGGGAATTGAAGTCCACAAGTCTTAAAGTTGCCAAGCTTGGAGACCCCTGCTTTAGAGGACTCCTTTATGAGGCTCCAACAGGACACACTGAATGACAACAGTATTCTCAGTCTCTCTAGTGGGAACTAGAGCAGTTGAACTACACATTGATCAGGATACACATACCCCTTCACTGGTTCATGTTGTGCCTTTCATGTTGTAGCCTGACATGTTCAGCATATCTCGTATCTGTAGGGATGTGAATAAAATAGTAGGAAACTTCCCCTGCTGTATCTGTAGCAAATTTGATTTCCATCCATACGATTCACTCATTTCATGTGTACGCTTCCAATTCTCTTATCTCTTTCATAGCAGTGGGTGCCATTGAAATAAACAGAATGCACACACACATTTATACTTCATATCCCAAGTCAAAGGATGTATTCCTGTTGTTAGACACTGTATATCTGCCACTACAGAGACTGATTTTCAGGGGAGCATAGCCTTTTCCATAGAGCAATGGTTGCTCCTCATAAAGATAAACACAAATGACAATTAAGGATTGAAGTTCTCAAGTAAGGGAGTGTCCATTTTACTTGGATACATGGGCATGAAATGTTCCAATTGAGATGGATTTGTAAGCAGCTGCCCTTGACCCTCAGGTTAGGTTCTTCCACCAAAAGAGAGAGTGAAATAAGACTTTTAGGGGTAGGAAATAGCTGGAGTATCATTTTTTTCCTTCTCTTCCAATCTACCAGAATTGGGCAATGGGGCCAGAGAATGTTTCTCATTCTAAGTATTCCCGCTCCATAAGATTTTGGAAAGCCATGACAAAATATATGTTTGTATATTAGTGGAAGGCAATTGAATTCTGAACGTGATGGACATTTTTGCAAATCTGTCTGTTTACACCCTGTTCTTTGTTTAATTTCTGTATTTCTTTTTCCTTTGCACTGTAATGAAATCCAATTTGGAAACAGATATGGCTAATCTCTGCAGAAAATAGGTGGATGGTTCAGCACATGAAATGCATTATAATTGCAACAATTCTTATTTATGGTCTATTATGGGGCACATGTTCTCTGTAATGCACTAATGGCTACATCTTGTGCTTTGCAAAAGAAAATAAGAGAAAGAATAAAGAAAAAAAGAGGGAGGGTTAAATATGTAATTTTAAAGGTCAAAGTATTCATTTAAAAAAAATACCAACATAGTCTCAGGAATATTCTGAGGTACATAAAACAAGAGAAAATAAACCAGGTTTTTAAGCCACAAAATGTACTACATACTGCAATACTAGGTTCAATTAATTTAATAAAATAGACTATACATATAGACTCTGAACAATGTATTGCTTTTACCCAAGCAGAACTTATGCTTAAGTAAGCGTGATATAGCTTAACCATTCTTCTACCAACTAGCTCTTTTTTAAACTTTGGATTTTTAAAAAATCAGTGCCGTTTTAGAATAGAGAGGTTTAATTTATTACATGAGGGAGGGGAAAAAAAAACTTTTGGCACCAGTAACAGAAAAGAAACCATTTCAAGGGTCGACATCTGGTTGATCAAAGGAAAAACTAGGGAGCGTCAACAAATCTTTCTTTGGAGTTGGAGTTATTGACAGACTGTCTGGGAGGGTGGAGTCCCCTACATCCACGGAGTCCTTGGAGTCCCAAGATGGTGCACGTCTTCTCAAGCAAACATCTGCACTGGAAGGGGACGCGGTGCAAGACCTCCTTAGTAGCAACCTCTGTTCCTCAGGAGGGTCTATGGATATACATGGGGGGCTCATTTTTTTCTTTGGCCGTGTCCCTTGCAAGCCTTCCATTTCACTGAAGACCTGACTGATAAAGCCAGAAGAACTAGATGTGGAATGATGCTGGGGGCTGTTTTCCATGGAACAAATTTCTATGGAATGTCTCCTTTGATCGTCTAACCACGATGATGGTTTTTTAAGAAGACCTTGTGTATCTACACTGTAGCATTTCTTCAGGTCCTTCAAAGGAACATTGCCACTGTTGCCTACATTTCTCTTGGGGGTCTCAGGCTGGACCACTGATGAGGCACTCATGGCTGAACAAGTTCCTGAAGTAAAACAGCTGTTTATTTCTGATACTTCTTGGTCCATCGGATCCCCAGGTAGTTCCTGAAGAGAGTCTGTACAGGCACACAAATCTGGAACATGCTTGGAGATGTTATATTGATTGCGGGAATGTTGCTGAGTGTGAACACTTGATCGGACCCAGCTGGCAGACTCTCTTGCTTCTGAGGATGTCAAAGTGATAGAAAGATCCTCGGTTGATGGGGCTGACAAATTGGAATCAGAGAGCTCACTCACCTCAGCGTGGAGGTTCTCTCTGCTTTCTGAACTATGAGTATCTGAAGAGTCGTTCCGTATGGCCATCTGTGCGGGAGGGATCAAAGAATCAGATGGGAAGAAACACATAGAAGAAGTATTAGTACAGGTAAGGTGCAAGATGTAAATGGCATATTAAAGATGACAACTGAATTTTAGCTTTGTGTGTCATGGATTGAAAACTCCAGCAAGCTCCGGTTTCAAGGTTTCTTTACCAGCTGCTCTCATAATGCCCTGCAATCACATTATCTATTTTGCACATGTTGTATACTCTCCAATTCATGACATTCTGCTTTGGGATTAGTTGGAAACTCTTGCTATTTTTTTAGATGTGCTCAGCCTAATTTCCCTTTCCCTTATGCTCACAAGAACTATGATAGAACTGCCTTCAGAATAATCTATATGGCACATTTGGCTCAGAGCCCAGAGGTGCCTGCAGAAGACCTTAGGGGACAACTGATTATGAACAGAACCTAACCACTCTTGGAAATGCCTCTTTTAGACATCCGGGAGCTTAAGCAGCATTAATGCTGAATAAAACACGTGAATCAGTGCTCAGTGTAGTATATTACAATAGGTTTGCCTAGTACAGTAGAGCATGCCCTATAATTCTTGGTTTTCAAGGCACAAAATCAAGCCTAGGAAAGCTTTTATACAAACATGGCCCAGTTCATGGAAGAAGATGGAAATATATTCATGTGGGTAGGGGGTTGTTGTTACGTTTATTTCTTTTTTAAAAAATTCAATGTTTTTAATTAAAGCTTCTACTTTTTTTTTTTAAATTCACATTTATATGCCGACCTTCTCCAGAGACTCAGGGCGGCTTGCAATCTCTGGAACACCATCCAATGTGCTCGGCAATAGCCTT
>AZIM01000429.1:123987-134698 GCA_000516915.1 Ophiophagus hannah | reverse complement strand
TGGGATTCGAGCCTGCACTAATTGCAGGCTTGAGCTAAGTGCTAGGTGTTTAACTTGTTTGCTTAACAGAGAAAACAATTTTTGGCATGATTATGCATTCAGATAAATAAAAGCATGTGCTATAGGGTTATGAAACTAAAAATACCGCATAATATTTTTATTTGTTGAAATGGCACTTTTATGTGTCCACAGAGACTGCTGCTAAGGTGAGTAAATAACATTTATTAGATTTACTACAAAGGTGAATTTTAGTATATTCACAGAAGACTTGTCAGTATTCTTAGAAGGCTCTTGTTTCTACCACTGCAAATTATATTTAGAAGTAACCTGTCTTCCCCCAGAAAAGCAAAAGAAATACAAGGGAATCTTTAGACCTGAAGGATGATAACAAGGTGGTGGGACTCCCACTGGAACTGTTTGTAGAGGAGAGATGGTGTCTACAAGGCTTCTAGTTCCCATAGTGCTAAACCTGGCCAATCTGCTCCTTGTCAATTTTGGAGCTAGGACTGGACAAGGACTTGGAATCAGCATGTCTGCAATTGGGTTTAGTGCCTAGCATTTTGAGTAATTTAAAAGATGAAGGATGCAGTAGGTGTGAATACCCGCATAAGACTGACACAGTATTCATTAGAAGAAAAACACTTCTGCAGTGCACTGGCAGGGAACAACTCTCTACGCAAGGCTTTTCTGTTCTTGAAAATCAGCAGATTGACTTTCACCAAGGAATTCATCACTAATTGCCAGGGCAGCACCAAGAAAAGAAAGGGGAGTTGAATGGCAGGAGATTCTGAAACTATAAAAGAAGAACTGTGTCAGAACATCAGACGTGGTGGATGCTTCATCACTGGAGGTTTTTAAGAAGAGACTGGACAGTGACAGTCACTTGTCTGAAATGGTATAAGGTCTTCTGTGTCAGCAGGGAGCCTGACTAGAAGACCTCCAAGGTCCCTTCCAGCTCTGTTCTGATTGATTGATTGATTGCCTGACATACAAATTGGATTCAGAGGGAAAACACACTGCTGATGTCCAAAAGGCGAAGGAAAAGGCAAGGGAATTCCAAAAGGACATCTATGTTTGCTGTCTGTATTATACACAGAGTTTTTAGTCTCTCTCTATATATATATACACTCCAAAAAATTGTGGATGGCCCTTAAAACAATAGATATACTGGGTTACCTCACCTGCCCAATGAAGAATTGATATGCAAACTATGCCTGGTTCAGAATTGAGAAAGAAATTTATCATACTTTATTTATTACGTTTATTGGCCATTCATTTTACCACATCTCTGGGCAGATGTGTATGAAAAACCTAAAACGTTTTGGCTGAAATACATACAGTGAATCAGAGGATTTTAAAAATGAATATTTAGTTGAAATAATCCTGGGACTGATGGATAAACAGCTAGAAAAAATTCGTGGAACACCATATTCATGTATGATAACTGCAGCCAATTATTGTATGCACAAAGGTGAAAAGACTTGCCAATATCAATAGTGGAGGAATGGTTAGTGAAGATGACAGAACTTGCCAACTAAGCTGTCTTCTCAGATTAGAGAAATATCTATTTTTTTTTTTGATTACTGGGAATCCTTTATGGACTTTTTGCAAAAACAAAAAACGGAATTTGAAATTTATAATTCTGGTGATTAGAAAGGATCAGTGATTCTCAATCTTGACACTCTTGAGATTTGTGAACTTCAATTCCCAGAATTTTGACTGAGGAATTTTGGGAATTGAAGTCTATCAATCTTAAAGTTGCTAAAGTTGAGAAACAGTGGGACAGATTATAGAAAGAAGAGAGTCATGATGTAACTTTACAAAGACAAATTAAAACATAATTGGTACTTATAATTGGTGTGAAGAAAATTGGAAGCCACTTCTTTATACCTTTCTTTATATCTTTTTCTTTTCTACTTTATTTCTTAAAACTTTCAATTATACCTGTTTGTGTATTTATGAGGGTGTGTATATGCCCACGTACATATGCATACGTAGTGGACTAGAAGACATATGAATTGAAATTAAAATTGATGGCAGAAAAAAACAAATGAGAATGGTATAAAGGAATCTCTAGTTGAAGATGAAATAAGAAAATGCAAAACCCGGTCTGTCGTTCAATATTTTAAAAAATAAGGTTATGTCAACAGACATTACAACCAATGCAAACATGCAGAGAGAAAAAAGAAGAAGGTACAGATCGTATTTTTCTAGTCTCAAAAATTCATAAGGATGACAATTGCAGTGAAAAGACCTTTTATGTGCAAGGGATTACAACAGTTTTAGGCAAAAATATTAAAGCGCAGAGACATCACACTCACATTATCAAAACATATGGCTGTGATAACTGAATCATTAGAAAGATTAAATGAAAAACAATGAATTTTGTTGCTGGAGAATATTGTTGAGAATACCTTGGACCACATAAAGAACAAATCATTTAACACTAGATGATGTAAAATCAGACAGTTCATTGAAAGGGTTGATATTGCAATTAAACCTTAGATACACAATCCAAAGATGTTTGGATAGATCAAAGGCAATAAAAAATATCCACAAAAGGGAAGGAAGTTCGATGACACAAGGAGGTTATACGAACTCAAAGAAGCAAGTAGTGACAGACAATCGATCAGTCCACCAAGATTGAATGAGCCGAAGAGAAAGTAAATACAATTCACCTCAACAAAGAAATAATAAGAAACAAAGAAGTGAGAAGGAAAGAAGAGGGAGAAGAAGGAGAAGAGAGCAAGAAATATTACGCAGAGTAAAAAAGTGAAATATAATTTTATTGTATCACTTCATGTATAATTATTCTAACTGGAGTTCTTTGAAGTAAGTGAAACAAGAAGATATTTACAAAAAACGGCTAGCCAAATAATTTGGAAATACTAAAACCAGTAATTAAATTTAAATAGTCAAGAGACATATTGAGAAGTCTCATTTCAGGAACATCATTCACCACAATTTCAAAGGCCTGTTGCTTGGCTACATGTATATTTAAATGAAAGTATCGGTGGATGTGTGTCTTTGGCATGAATATGCCTTTATTGTTTGCAATCAAATTTTCTATCTTGCGAATTGCATTTAAATTTATGTGACCTGTCAGGGTCTGTATTTAAAACTTGGGTTTGGGCGGGGGCAGGAAATCAGTTAGAATGAGGACAAAACAGCAGACATGAAATGAATTCATAATAAATATTATTCATGAAAGATAGGAAAAAATAAAATTATCTTTCTCCCTCAGGTCTCAGTCAGATGCTTCACAATGCTGAGGGCAAGACTGCCCTCCCCTGGTTTAAAACAATGGTGCATAGAAGAAATATATATATTTAAAGGTAAAGGTTTCTCTTGTCCAGTCAAGTCTGACTCTAGGAGGCAGTGCTCATCTCCATTTCTTAGCTGAGGGAGCCAGTGTTATCCGAAGACATTTTCAGTCATCATGTGGCCAGCATGACTATATGGCACACGGCATGCTGTTACCTTCCTACCAAAGTGATACCTATTTATCTACTTGCATTTCCATTCTTTCAAACTGCTAGGTGGGCAGGAGCTGGGGCAAGTAAATGGGAGCTCACCCTGTCGCAAGACGCTCAGGTCTCAAGCCTGGGCTGTTAGCTTTCCAGCTGACAAAGCTCAGCAACTTTAACCACTGAGCCATTGTGCCCCATTGCAGCTCTTCCACTCTGACATAGGATATATATGTATNTATGTATAAAATAAGGTATGATTGGCTGAAATAACCAATTCTTAAGGAGGCTTCTCAGTCTAGCTTCTCATTGTTGATATATTTTGCAATCCATGGACAATTAGTGTAGCGTTACTTTGGGGGAAACGGGACTAATTGCTCTGGGGATTTTTAGCCTTTCAGTTCAATAGATTAATAAAATCACTTTTGGAAAAGCACCCAACAGATCTGGTATTATGATATGGAATAATCACTCAATTGAACCTCTCTCAAAGCACCCTTCTCCTTGAGAGCTTAATTCCCTTGGAGTGGGAAGAGTATGTGATAAGTGGGAAGAACAGGGTCAGGACCAAGAAGATGTATAATATTTCTAGGTAGTAAAATAGCAGTACTTCTAGTTTCCTTAAAAGTACCTCCAGTGCAGTCAACCTGCCACAAAATAAAATCATCTTGATTACAATCTCAGTGCTAAAATTAGTTATCAATTTATTTTACTATCTTTCTCTTGATAGTGACCCTGGAATAAATGATTGCCTATGGAAAACCTCCCGTGCTCCTCGTTTGTGTACTGCGAAGAGGAGAGAGAAATACATTTGGAAAAACGGGGGTGGGGGGTGGGGAAACCCGGGGGGGAGGGANGGTGGGGAAACCCGGGGGGGAGGGGGGAAAAGTTGTCTCAACGCTACACTGTGTATCTGGGACAAGCTGCAACTTTTCTCAGTGAATGGGAAATGAGAATGGATTCTGCATGACTGTTGGATGGCCTTCCTATTTTAGGAAGACTCAAGATCTAAAACACAAGATGCTACACTATTTGCAGCATCAACTCTTGGTCAATTCTGCCTTGAAATACTTTGTGAAAATTAGCCTTATACTTAACAAAGGCTTGATGCTTAGTAACATTAAGTCTTTAGCTGCTAATGATAATGACCAAGTAGGCCGCTAACGAGACTTCTCATCTTTGGGGGTGCTGATTAAAACAGTTCAGACTGTTAGCTTTTTAGCAACAAGAAGCACATTCAGGATCTAGAGCCATGAAATCAATTCGTTTGTTAATATATCTTGGACTAGCTCAGCATTGGTCTAATAAACTTTAGGAATTTAGCTTGCCACTTTAATACTCCACATTAAATGTAAACTTGGAAAAAAAGTTGCATTTTATTTAGTTAGCAGGGAAAAGGAAATAATGGTTTTAAATAAACTGAGCTCTATTTGGAGGAAATGAAGACAGATCTTTTGCATTTAAGACTACAATTTTTCAATCCTAAATGCAAAAGATCTAGGTTTCAACTTTTTGGGCAAATAAAAAAAAACATAGATAAAAATTGTAAAATGTTCAAGAGAGTTCCACTGTCAAGCTGAAAGGCTTCACTGTCAAGCTGAAATGTTTAAAAATAGTGAATACACATGGAAGAAATATATCTCTGAAAAATAATATTGTGATAAATTGATGCAGTTATGCAGATGGGTAATCCATAGGGGACTCAACTACATAGTTAGGGGACATCAAGAGAGGGAACTATATAATCAGCAGACTGAAGCAGCATTTGAGTAAATTTGGGTGTAGTCTGCCAGCAAGACTCAAGAACAAGGACTGGATCAGGATAAAGGGATCACTTCTTGACAGATATTAATGCTTTCTTCATGAAGCCATACATGTGACTTGCACAGCCCACATTGGCCAACGCAGCTACTATTATGGACCCACTAGCTATATGTCCTACTCATCAGAGAGAGAGTAGATCTTGGACACATTATTTCAACCTTTCTACTTTTTTCTGCTTCCTATATAATTTTGCAACTACGTCAGATAAGGCCTGCGGCCCCACTAGCTTGCCTGTTGAGTGAAAGCCAGTGAGAGGAGATGAGCCCCTCGCTAGCCCAGCTTACCTGTCTGCGAAGTAAGCGTTCTGCACACGGAGAACGCACCGGTGGAGCAACGTTGGGTTTGCTTTCCCAGTCAAGGTTGTATTGGGGCTTGAGACGGTGGAATCGGTTTCTTGCAATGTGCAGAGCAGCATCAGTGCTTGCAGGCTGAGACTGCACTGATGTTGTTGACCCTGAGGAAAGGATAAGAAACTTGAGAGCTCGCATCCAACAGGTTCTGTTCCTTAACTTCATTTCTAATTAAACCACATTCAGATTCCCTGTAAGGTAACAATCCTTTAAAGTGGCAAAGAGACTTAATCAGATCAAAATTCAGATGCTATACAACTGGTTTATATTTATGCAATGTCCTGGGACCATGTGATCACTTTTTGCGACCTTCTGACAAGTGAAGTCAATGGGTGAGCCAGATTCACTTAACAACCATGTTACTAATTTAACAACTGCAGGGATTCCCTTAACAACGGTGGCAAAAAAGGTCAAAAACTGGGGTGATGTCCACTTAACATCTGTCCCACTTAACAACAGAAATCTTGGGCTCAACTGTGGTTGTAGGTCGAGGACTACCTATACTTCCTATGCATTTCCTTAAGTTGGTTCTGGAGGAGATGGGAAGACCTTTCAGATCTGGGTTTTGTTTTGTTGTTTTGAATGCATTTGAGAAGAAGCAATTCTACTCTGGGAATTCAGTACTATAATCTAGTAATACATTCTCTCTCTCTCTCTCTCTCTCTCTCTCTCGGTTTTGATAAGAGGAAAAAAAACCCCCACCATTTAACACAACAGTGATGTGGCGTTAGGAAGGAACTGTCACAACATTCTAAACTCTGTTTCTGCTAGCCTGTTCTCACAAAGGGAAAACAAATAACTCTTCTGACTATACCTTGATTGAAATATATTTTAATATATTTGAGTCTATGATGCTATCCAGAATCAGACAGAGGGCGGTCAGATATACAATTATGCCAGTTAGCTACCTGGCACAGTGCAGATGGCAGCCTCACAAAAGTGGGAGAAGGAGTGATAGTAGTTCCCCAGGATAGTTGCCCTGCAGGCAGCAGAGATGTATTGCCATTGTCTTCCCTCATTAAAGATGTCCCAGGATTGCCAACATATCACTGTCTAAGTATACAGTAGAAATAACTAGAAATTGGAAAGGAATGGCCAGCGGAGAGGGAGTTGCCAACAGGGCACAGATGTGGTGGTTTGTTGTAGAGAAACAAACAAACCCTTCCTTTTCTGACGTGCCCATTTTGTTCCAGATCAGAGTTTTTCCTCCACAAATCAGTTTCATTTTCAAATATTCCATATTCTTCTAAGACTTTTCTAAAACAGAGCAGTGCTGTTTTTTCTAAATTCCCAATTGAATTATGCCTCTGGTTTTTGTGCTTCATGAAAAGTTCAAAACAGTCACATGATCAGCTAAGTTCTTTAGGTTGCAAGTGAAATCACCTTGCCACCTCCAATACCTCCAGTAAGTAATATATTACAGGAAGAGGTATGATGTGGGGGCAAACTCATATACTCTGGCTCAGTTTCTGATTTACAGAGAAAAGATGGACATGCAGGGTGAATACAGGTTTCCTGTGCGTGTTGATTGTACATTCTCTGGCTAACTTCTTATTTCCAGATCTGGGATTGAAATATTTGCAGTGCATGGAACCTTATAAAACTTTTCCCTACAAGATCCAACATGATCTTTTTGTGGAAAAAAAGCAATCAGAAAAAATAATTCATTTTATCTGGACCATCTCCCACAGAAAGAACCTCATTTGTCCTGGACTGTTTCCCAGAATATCTGCCCTATTATGCAGGATTATTGAAACAAATAACTTTTGCAAAGGCCAAGTTTACTTAAATACAGCATTCTTTCCAGCTTGAAATCTCATGTTAATCTTATTAACGTATTGGTGATATATGGCCGTAAGTAACCGCATAGCACTTTAGAGAATTGCATATTAATAAATAGAGGTCACTGCATTCAGTTCTGAAAGTCAATTTTTTCATAGATGCTAAGTGTCAAACCAGAGGTGGCTCTGTTTCGGTCAGAACTCTGGCAGAACATCTGTGAAATTAGGTTACATGCCCATGTGATATTAATGTGAGGGTACCGGATCCTCCGTCACTTCATTTGTTAGCCTAACACACTATACAGTATTAGGCTAACAAATGACAAAGAAGTGTAATCCTTTCCCACATAACTTTCAATCAGATTCTTTTTTCATTTCTTAATTTCTTGAATATTCTGCAAACTACTGATCCATAGCTTGAGAATTTTTTTTTGCATCTTGCAGATGTGTAAAGGTACAGTACTACAAAGAGTTAAAATGAACAGCACATTATCACTCGTAAGCATAAAATAACCTGATTTCTGATTCATAAATCTTTGATTTCCTACTTGAGGAAGAACTCAAAGAGTCCCTAATCCATTTCTGGGTTATGAAATACATATATCTGTTTTCATTTTGGCCAAAGGCTTGCAACTGCCTTCATAAACAGAGAGGAAAGAAGTCTGGAGAAAAATATTAACAAATAAAGACTGCACAGTCTAATTAAAAGCTTATATTCATGGATTTCCCCCTCCCCATTTTACACTACATAGATTTGATTCCAGGTGAACAATCTTATCTCATTTTTTCCGCCCTGTCTGTTCTCAGTGGTCAATCACATCTGAACTAGAGGTGGTATTCAGCAGGTTCTGTATGCATGTGCGTCCATCCTCACCATTCTTTTCATACAAACTGGTCTTAAGAGAGCCAGCTTGGTGTAGTAATTAAGGCACCAGGCTATAAACTAGGAGACTGTAAGGCTTAGTTTGGTCTTAGGCATAAATCCAGATGGGTGACCTTGGACCAGTCTCTCTGCCAGCCCTTGAAAGAAGAAGGCAAGGGCAAACCAATTCTGAAAAACCTNCACACACACACACACACACAGAGTCTTATTCAAGTATTTTGGTTCTGTGTTTAATGAACCCATAACACTGCTTCCCTGGTCTCCTGAGACATTTTTCTCTGCCACAGGAAGCACTTGTGATGATGACCCAGGTACTGAGGCATCTTAAGAACATGCATAGCTTCCCCCGCACCATTTCTACTGCTTTCCAGAGACTGTCTTCATTCTGAAGTTGGCTTTGTGGAATTTGGGCTGAGAAGGATGCACAATAGAGATTGTAGACTCTAGTCTACGAAGTTCCCTCAGATATTTTTAAGGAATAAATGTGGTTTTACAGATTAAGTCAAACATATCATTTTGAGATTAGGCAAACTACAGCAGGTCTTATCCTTTTGCGTATAATCTAGCAATGGATGGGATGGGAAGGAAATTATTTCATTTTCTATGGCTACTTGTTCTTGCATTCCACCATCTTTATAAATCTTTAGTGACATAAACAAAATGGGCTGCTTCTGAAAAGAAATAAACACAGAGTATGTAAGCTCTGACTTACTTTTAAAATACTGAAAGGTATTTAAAGCACTTTCTTCTGGAAGAAACCCATCTCCCACTGAATTTCAAGGGTGGCAACTATTTTTTTGTGAATGCTGAATGAAAAAGACCAACAGGTAGTCCTCGACTTATGAACACAATTGAGCCCAGAATTTATGTTACTAAGTGACAAATTTGTTAAGTGACTTTTGCCCCATTTTACAACTTTTCTTGCCACATTTGTTAAGTGAATCACTGCGGCTGTTAAATTAGTAACACGTTTGTTAAGTGGATCTGGCTTCCCCATTGGATTTGCTTGTCAGAAGGTCGCAAAAAGAGGATTACATGACCTTGGGACACTGCAACCATCATAAGTATGAACAAGTTGTCAATCCTTTGAATGTAAATCACATGACCATGGGGATGCTGCAATCGTCATAAGTGTGAAAAATGGTCATATATAACTTTTTTTAGTGCCATTGTAACTTTGAACATTTACTAAATGAAATGTTGTAAGTTGAGGACTACCTGTATTTTGTTTTGGAAGCAATTAAAAGGCATATATGATGCCATGGGTAGTAGGGATCTCTTTTTTACTGAGAGTCTTCACATTGATCCTTGGACATTTTTATTTGTTCCAGAATTTGAGGACACAATTTTAGAGTTTGGGGTATCATGTCCCAAGTATTATGGGAAAACAGAATATTGTTTTGATGTAGGTTCTACTGGGACTTTAGCTGCTATATTTATTATGGTTTTTATTATATGAAATACGTTGCTACTTTTTTATTTTATCCTGTATTGCCAAGAAATTTATACACTGCCTAGGGAACTATGATTCATGGTTGGTTTATAAATATCATTTATATTCATATGCAAGTATAAATTATGGATACTCTAGTATTTTTTTAATGCTATGTCTACATGTTAGTTCAGCTTCATTATAAAACTTCACTTTTCTGTTGAATTACCAACTAGGCTGATATTGCATAAGGCTCTAGTGTTGTCATTATTTTAGATATTGTTTTTGATGTGCTGACCTGAAGTCAAGCTTGATTCCTTGATTTTGAAATTCTACACATGGATCATTTTATGAACTCTTAAGTTATGCTATATTGAATACTGCATGTGAGTTTACATTATTTTATGCTAAGCTTAAAGTATCAAGGTATTGCTTTGCTTAATAGCTATAGTTTCTGCATTTTTATTCCTGCTGCTAAACAGCAAATGTTCTCATTAATATGCAAATTTTAATATCTTTCCACTAACCTCTTCACATATTGTACGATTCTGAATAATATTCTCAAGTGCTGGGTGATGGCACTTGACAATAATTTCTCCTTGATCCTGAAACGGGCTTTCTGAGAAACGGTTGAGGAGAGGAACTAGTCTCAGACCAACCCTTAGCATTCTTGTTACGAAAGTCTTGGTTCTTCTTCCCGGGACTTTAATAAGATTGCTTTTTATTGCAGAGAGCAGAGGGGTGATTATGCAATTTCAACTCTTTAGAAAAACGAATACTGTAGAGATGTCCTATCACAGGGGTGTCAAACTCGATTTCATTGAGGGCCGCATCAGGATTGTGTTTGTTTTTGGGGGGCCGGGGTGGGCATGGCCAGCATGTCACTCGTGTCAGGGGGCACCTGTGGTGGCCCAAAAGCTCTGCTAGCAAAAATAGGCTCCCAAACTCCATTTTCAGCTGCAACAGCCTCCTGC
>AZIM01000429.1:111156-123980 GCA_000516915.1 Ophiophagus hannah | reverse complement strand
TGCCAGCAAAAATGGAGCTCAAGAGGGTCACATGCGGCCTTCACAAGCTCCGTTTTTGGCTGCCGGAGGCACTGCAGGCGGGTCGAAACGACAAAGGTCCCACCGGGACGCCCGATCTAAATTGCACCCCCCTGGGCCGGATTCAGCCCCTAGGCCTTGAGTTTGACACCCCTGTCCTATCACTTCACATTACTGCTAAGGGAGAGAAGTACTCAGTCTGAAACAAGTTAGAGTAGCTAATGAAGGGCTGCACAATAACAGTCCTGCATCACTCCCTGTTCTCATCCTGTACTATTGTTTGAGATGCAATCTCCTTGTCTTGTATATTTTTTTTCTCCACCTATTCCAACTATCTGTGCTGGGTCAGGCAGAATTTGCAGCAGTGCCACAGCGACATTCACAGCTTTCATTGTGTTAGGAAGAAGGGGTGGCAAGGTCACATGGGAGCTTTAGTTTTTTTTCATGATGCCCTAGCCTCCGCTGTAAATTAATCTAGCAAGTTTGAGTTCCAATTTTCACGTCTTAAAAAGAGTGTATACCTAAGATATTTCACAATGGAGAAAACAAGTGATGACATGAAATGACTTGATGAGCGTACTTACAGCAGTGAAGGACAAATTTAACAATCAAAAGATTTTGAGCAAGGAGCCATCCCTATAAAAGACCAGGTTCTTTTAAAAAACAAGGGCCTCGCTCTAAATTACATGGCAGTATGATTCATGGAGAAAGCTGTTTCAGGTAGGCCAGAGTGGTAAAACAACATGAGGCAGATGACCTTTCATTCTTCCCTGGTTTAAATAGTTGCCGTTCTATTTCATATACAACTTTATAGAAGAGGTTTTAGCAGAGAAGTAGCAAAAAATTAAGCATTCCTGCCAGCTCAGCCTGCTTCTTATCTTCATCATCCATTTCAAGTCAGTCAGGATTTGTGTGGATTTATGTGCAATCCCCATTCAATTTGGCCAAGGGAGTTAGCTGTTAGTTTCTGATCCATAATTTCAGAATCAGCACTGGACTCTTCCATACAGCTTGCAAATTATATCCAAGGCTAACAAAACAAACAAACAAACACTTCCATAAAGCTCTACCTGGAAAATCACATTTGCATGTTTAAAAAAAAAATTTTTTTTGAGGCAAATGCTATGTACCTGACTGAGATTTTTGATGAGATGAGTTTTTTTCTCCCAAGGAAGCATCATAGGGGCCAGCATCTGGAGCCTGAAACATATAACTGTCATTCGGCAGAGAGTGGGTGCGGCCCACAGAAGTCTTCCCTACTCTCAACAGATCCTGGTTTGATGAGAGAATCAGGGGGTCATTAATGGAAGGAAGATCAGTCTAAAAAATGAAAAAGAGAGAAAGAGAATGTCACAGAAGTGGAAAAATCATGTGTTTATTGGAACTGTGGCGACAATCACTGCAACAGACATGAGATGTGGTGAGCATGCAATTTATTAGGCTGTACAACTTCTAGTATAACCAAATGAAATTGCACGAATGAGCTGACCAGGAAGCGATAATCCTACATTTTTACTATTACTAAAGCACCACACATAGAATGAACCACATTAAGAACAAAATATACAATACGGGGGAACAGAGAAACAACATTACAACAATAAACCATGACTATTTCGGGATTGATTGAACAAGCATCATGCCTCAAGGCTTGGTTAACAATTGCATGCTTTGCAAAACTTTAGTCCTTTGAACGTGTAATACAAATCTTTTCAATCTCTTCCTGCTCAAAGGAAGCTTTTGCAGGAATCTGTTCATAATTCTAGTTAATTTTTTTAACAAACAGGGAGCTACTTTTATCTATGGAATGCATATTCTGTTTGTGATTTTGTATTGCTAAAAAGATGCCTGCATATACTAGCAGAAATACAAAGGAACATTGATAATGTATTTTCAACAATAAGGAAAATACATTTTAAAATTAAAAAAATCTAAATAATAAAAATGTACTGTTACAAAAGTCTTTGGTCTCATTCCAGTTTTCATAATAGCTGAAAAACAATATGTTAGAAAATCTTGTAATGATTTTCTAATCTAATTCATAGTGAAACAAAATATAAATAGTGTATATATTATGCAGTAGATTTAACCAATAGTTTTTAATTTATCTAATATATAGAACAAATTTAATTCTGGTTTCAATTAAGGATTTAGATATTAGATTTGTCTATTGCTAATGATTCAGATAAACACAGTTAAATGCATTGTATACTACTATCAAGTCTTTTTTTATTTCTTAAATTAGATGATATCCTAATTCAATTAAAATCAGTTGAATCGCTATATCAATTACCTTTCCCTCCCTACTGCAGTGATATATTTCATTTCATGGCAAATACTGGGCTATGCCCAGACAGCTTCAATGAATATATGTGCAATTTGTGGAAATTCATTTGACAAGATAAAATTGACATTCATTATGGTTTGGATATATCTATACCAGCTGCTCCATCTGTTGTCTACATATAGTATTTTTAAAAAACTTTTATTATCTTTGCTATTCTGTATACATTTGCTCTTCTAACAATACTGTCAGCCTAAGTAGATACAGGTTACTTCCAAATAAGGCTTTCATCACTCTGTTTTCAGAACCATTGCTATTTTCCCCATGGTTTCATTTCTCTTAGCAGAAACAGACATCTGTTAAAATCTGTTAAGATATAAGATAGACGGAATAGTTGCAGGTTGTCATTCGGTTTGGCATTTAGAATGTGCTTAATGTTCTTAAAGATACTTAAGAATAGATGTACTACTCATTACTAACTTAAGACACATTAATTTCAATAAGGCATGATATGATTTAGTCTGGATCCAACCCAATCTTTTAGAACTTATTGATTTAAAAAAAAAAAATAATGAATGCACCATGTATTCTTAGATATTTAACTTTGCCAAATTATAGAACTATAAAATAATTGAATACTGTACAATTTGAAATAACAAGAGTGAAATTTTCCATGGAAATTAGTAAATTAGTCAATATAAATAAACCATTAATAATAAATACAACAAGCTCTTGAGTCTTGGAGTAAGAATGACCTGATAGCTTAGATGAAAAGCAATACAGAATGTTTTACATTGTTGTATTTAAGCTCTGATCTTAATTAGTAGCAGTTTCACGAAGAACTCACTTTTTTATGACTAAATCATACTGAGAAAACATAGTGGGATAAGGAGTCAGATTAAGTCTAAATATTATAAGCCACACACAACATTTGCTAATTTAATACACTGTGAAACATAGTTGGTGTGTTTTTCATAGTTCCCTATGAAAAAATAAAACTTATTTTATATTTGGGATACATCTAAAACTGGCATTAAAACAAAAAAAATGATGAGTTTTGTAATATACTGAACTCTTCCAAAATATTTTAAAAATTAAAGGGCTGCATTTTAAAAACATAGCTTTTCTCAATGGTATGATAGTGCTGAAAGGTTTTTTTACATTATGTAATAACATAAAAGCCATTCAAATTAAAGCAAGTTTAATTATTAATATTGAAGGTATGCATTCTTAAATAATATTTACATTTGTTTACAAGCTTCTACAGTTTGTCTGAAGTTAAGAGGTCTTAATATTTTTGCCAAGTGAATGGATTGACTTCTAATGTGATTCAAGTAATCTACGGGATTTTAGAGTTTGCCAGAGCCATAATCCTACTTTATGATTTATCTTGAAAGAAAGTAAAATGCTCCCCTTCATTTAGAATTTCATTTTGAATGGCAATTCACAATTCAACAACTTTCACCGAAGCCTTCTGTCTTTTACAAATGATGCCATGAAGCATGATGGGAAATATTGTCACGGTTTAAAAGAGATGTGTCTCACATAAGTAATAACTGTTATGGCAATCTACTAGAATGATAAGAGAATTCATCAACACAACACACAGCTTAAAGGTAGATATGTGAACAAGAGTAAAATAAGAATGGATCCACTTAACGTTGGGAAGGCGTTATGTCTGTTGTACAGCAGAAATAAAGCATTTGATTGCTATTAAGCAGCTAATATCTAATGTTTCAGGAGGAGATGGTTAAAGCAGGGCTCAAAATACTGGTAAACATGTCTCACAATGTTTTAAAAAGCCATTCTTGATTAAAATCTTAGAGTGTAAGTTGAGAAAAGCTTTGCCTGCCAAACTTTCCTAGACACCTGTTTGTAGCACAGTTTGGATTCAAAGGTGGGATCATTATATCATGACATTTTCCACATATCTGTAAGCAATGCAATCACCTTGATGTTGCTTGATATACATTTCAAGAGAATCTGATTTTCTTAGTGGCTGATACCCATAATAAAGAGTGCAAATACACCTCAGAGGTAGTATTGAGGGTAATCCCAATGGAACAGATTTCTTTATGCTAATAAAAAGTTAAGAACTGCTCATCTGAAAATGCCATAGCTGTTATTACCCTCTTGATAACAGTATTTAGAACCCTGTAAACATCATAAAATACAGCAACCAGTGTATGTACATTGCTCTCCAGGGCATTAAGTAAGAGTGTGTTATTATCATCAGGTAAAGAGTCATCCGTCAGAGCTAAGGACCAGGAATTTTCAGAGAGAATATCTGACGTCAGAGACAAAGCCTCCATCTCAGCTAGAGGGATCTAAACAAGGGAGAGATGATCAAACATAAGAAACCACGACACATACACATGTCTTTGAGAAAAAGAAAGCTATTACCACAATCATTATCCTTTAAACACAGAGGTTCTTCCCCTGCTATTAAGTGCATTTATGTCATGCACATTATCGTGTAGCTAGGATCATCAGGAAAAGCAACTAAACTTTTTTCTTCTTCTTCCCTTTTGTTCTAATTCTTTTAACCACCCTTATATATAAGCAAAATAGAAATCACAAACTGCACTGATAATTCTGTCGTTGAGGGATCAAAGGGACAGCATCTCCAGAACGTTTAAAAAACATCTTAATTACATTTAAATGATACATTCTTTTCAGAAATATAGTTCTATAGCTCTGAATTTCAAAACACCAGGGCAAAACTATCTTTCTGGTAGTCAATGTCTCAAATGTTTTCTGGTTTTTTTTGTTGTTTTTTGCTTTAAAGAATTTATCAATCTGAGGGACAAGGAACTATACAGAAGGCTTGGCAACACAGAGCCTTTGGGTGCCAGCATAACTGTTATTCCCCAAATTGTGCAACTCACTCCAGTTAAAATGATTTTGAAGCAATGTTAAAGCAATTTGAATGTAAAAGTTGCACAACCCTTCAAATTAGCAATCTCATGAGATTTTGGCTTGTTCTTTGGTAGAGAAGAAGCACTTGACCAAGTCTCTGAAATCTGAAAGAGTTGCCAATCCTTGCCTTCTGAAAAGCTTTACTGTCCCAGGCTCAGCAGGACAATTGTAATGCAGCAGAGGAATTCTTACCACAACACACTGGATCTAGCCTCTGTAATATAAGTGTCAAGTGTTCAATATAATCTTTTTAAAAATTTTATGTCACAAAAGGTAAACATCAGATAGGAGAGCTAAAACGACTTGGCAATTATGATTTCAGTGATTCTTTAATTTTATATACAACAGGTAGGTAAAATTAATACTCAAAATTGGAATTCATTTACTGAGCACCATGTTTTTTTATGAAAAGTAATGCTTTTTCAAGTCCTTTTTTTGCCAGGAGATAAGCAAATTCAACAAACAAACGGAACAAAAATAAAGATTAACTCTCTATTCCAAGGCTGAAGGTCAAGGGGAGATAGATTACACACCCCTTTAATCACACCAACAGCATGGTTAAAGGCAGGACACATAGAGAACCACAGAAGTGACCTTGGAGAAGGAATGGAGCAGTCAGCGAAACATGTACTAACCTAGGAAATGGAAGAAAGCGTTAGAAAGAAACTTGAAGTGATTCTGCCTTGACTCCCTTCAGAATAAGAGGAAAGGAAGGGAAATGCTTTCAAAACTGTTACTAGTACTGTATATCCTACATCAATAAAGTGCTCCAGTTTATGTTTCCTGTCCTATCTGGAAGGTCTGAGTGAATATTGTTCAACTATTTAGTGTATATCTAATAAATCTAGGTCTTAAATTTACTTGTTTATTATTTATATCCCACCTTTATTATTTTTATAAACAATTCAACACATCTAATACTCATTTCTCCTTTTATTTTCCCCACAACAAAAACCCTGTGAGGTGAATTGGGCTGAGAGTGTGTGACTGGCCCAAGATCACCCAGCTGGTGTTCATGACTAAGGAAGGACTACAACTCATAGTCTCCCAGTTTCTAGCCTGGTGCCTTAATCACTAGACCAAATGTCTCTCTCTATATCTCTTAAATTTTACTCCCATTGCTGTTAAAAAATTGCCTCCTAATAATTGTTTGAAAAAATTAATGTTTCAAGATAGATTGTTTCAAGTAAATTGGCCAGACATCTTAATTTATTTTATCAAAAAATTGAGGCATACAGTATATTTATGTCTCCAGGTGCTTGATTTGAAGCACCATTTGATTAAATATTAGGCCAGAAACTATAAGCTAAGTTAGTTTCTTCTACTGTAGATTATTACACTATAAGGAAATACCTATATGAAAGTCAGATGCAACTCTCCAAAGTGTATATCCAACCCTAGATTTCAAGAAGCAAGCAAGCAAAGAGATATACTTGCTCCCATTACTTAATTTTTATATTAATTCTACTACTCAAGTTGAATAAAAATGAGTAATATCTTCCATTATTGGTGAATTAGTCTGTGTTTATATAACTGACAATGCAGTGATTTTATCCTTATCCCAGTTGGACCTAAGGTAGAGTTTGCAATTAACAATGTAGTATAACAAAGCAAAGTTAAATAACTATTACACCAAAACAAAAGTTTCTTGGTAATCGTTACCAAGACACGTAGCAGATAAATACATAATTGGAAGATAAATAACCTCACCATTGAGCAAGTGAAGGATTTAAAATATTTAGAAGTTATCTTCCAAAGTTCCAAACCCTCTTTAATGTGGAAGAACCAAATGTAATGTGCAAAAAAACCCCTTCCAACTCAATTTGCCAGCAGCAAAGGCAATAATTTTGTCCCTGAAGCAGTAAAAGCCTTTAAGGCAAAAATACTAAGCCTGATGCTTTATGGTGCACACACAGCATTAGAAATAGTCCAGGCTAAATTTATAACAGTGATGTTTCACGTCCATTGCTGCATTCCAATGCTTTCCCAGATTGCAATTAGGTTTCTGATATAGAGGCATGTATGAGAACTTGTCAGCTAAAATATTGGCTAAAAGTAAATTGCATAGAAGACTCTTATGCACCCTTAATTCTTATGGGCAAGTTCATTTCCCCTTGGAAAAATATAGTTACAGATTTAAATTACTGTGGCTTTTCACTTCATTTTTTTTAATTTAACAAAGATAGAGCAGAATGACAACAATAACAAAAAAGCTCTGTGTACTTGAAACTAATCTACAGAGGCATAGAATTCTAGCACTGTACTATTATAAGCACCATCTGTGCAGCAGATTGTTTAAGCTAGTTAATTGCTTTACTAATATTTGTCATTCAGTACACAATAGCTTTTTTACAAGGTATACTTTATGCCATGTCATCCACGATTCTGGACTGTAGGTACAATAATATCCTTCTCTTAGACTGTCTGTAACCCTATTTGAAAAAAAATCCATAGTATGAATTCTGTATGTCTTGTACTGTTCCAGGTATCAATTTTGGCTCTCTGTATTAATACAGATGTAAACTGGCTGACTGGATTGACTGAACAGAAGAAAATCTTTGTTTCCTATTAATTTCCCATTTTCCCAATATATGTAAGAAAGTTGCCCAAATTTCACTCAATGGTAATTGCTGTAAGGAGGATTTGGAATCTAAGAATAGAATTGTTAACTCAAGATCACTATGCCTTATAAAGGATTTCCTACAAATTTTGATTTGGTAGTGAATGGACTTGAGATTGAGAACTAAATACTGTACTACATCAATTTGAAGAAGACAGATTTTCATGCTATCATCAATAAAAATTAAAAGAATAATTCTTTACTGTCACTTAGGACAAACATTCTGGAAGTATTCAGTACAGCAACTATCTTGAAAATTTCTTCTAAACTCCCCTCTGGTCCATGGAATGTAGCTAGATATAATGGTATATGAGAATGACCTTGGGAGATGAGGGAAAGAGATGCTACCTACGGAACAATCAGATAAAGAGGGTGGGGGCTGCAAGCTTATCAGGCAGTAAAAATTAATGGTGGGAGAGTTGTATATTTGGACTTGCAAGGTTCTGTTAACATATCCTTACAATAGAGTTAGCTCGTCTTATTATGTTTCCCCTCTGATGTGTTTGGGTGCCTGACATTATCTTCAATTATTCATGGAAACCAAGTTTCCAGACTGATATTAGTACTTGTTACTTCAGCTGATAAAAATGAAAGTTGATTTCGTGAATATATTTAGGAGAAAATCTCCCTTAGAACTATTATCTCTTTTCTCTACAGTGAAGGCCAATCTACTAGCATAGATAAATGGAGATGGGATTATATAGTCTCCACTATGTTGTAAATTGCTGCATCATAATAACTTTGTCTTAACATCAGGACCAAAAAATGTTATAATTTTGTTGGGGAGGGAGTAGCCAAGCCAGGGGGAGGAGTCAAGTGAGGATTTAGTCTAGAATCTTTACATAGGCACAAGAGGGCAAGTTTTAATCCTGCTTGAATGCTATTGAACCTTACTTAGTCTGGCTCAGGTGGGAAGATTGCTGTGAAATAGGCATAAAACAATAATGTTGCTAATTTGAACTTTCACATGTGGGTCTGGTTGTTCGTCCCTGATAAATTTTCTATTATTTAGTGAGCTGATAAACTTTGAAAAGGCTTCTAGTAAGAACTTTAGAGAGCCAGTTTTGTGTAGGATTAAGGCACCAGGCTGGAAACCTGGAGACTGTAAGTTGTACTGCTGCCTTAGGCACAAAGCCAGCTAGGTAATCTTGGGCTAGTTATTTTTTCTCAGCCCTTGGAAGAAAGCTGAAGGAACCACTTTTGAAAAACATTGCCAAAAAAACCTGCAGGGATTTGTCTAAACAGACTCTGAAAATTGGACAAAATTGAATGAGAAGAAAAGAAATCTTAACTCATGTTTAATTTAATCATTTAAATTAGTTGATTTCAGTAACTGGGAGTTGATAAAAAAAGCTTTTTTTCTCACCTAGGAAAGAAGTACTCTTCTGTGATTATACCTTTTAGGATATCTGTATGCATCATTTAAGGGAAAATCTAAGTCTTGCTTCAGAAGTTTTATCCTTATCCATCTGCAAATTTAATTCAATGATCAATCAAACTATAATTAATATACTAAGGTATCTTTAATCAGAACTACTAGGAACTACTACTTACTGGCAGATTGATGTTTCATTAAGCAAACCAAATCTCTTTACAGGAATAATGATATGAATAAAATAAATACATGTTCTTAGCTGGTGGCTCACCCATGGAAGGTGGAGAGAAATTATAGGAAAGAGCTGGCATTTAAATATGATCATTCTATTTCAGGGTTTTAATGATCTTTTTTTAAAAAAATCTCAAAAATGATCAGAAATGATTGGAATCTGTGCTATCTGTTTTCAGTGTTTATGATCAAGGAGAGTTCTAAGGGCTACCAGAAAGAAAATTTAAGTATCATATGCCTGTTGGTGAGAAACTGTTGGTGGTCTTACATAATATAACGGATATAAAAATGCATATGAAATACGAATGTTTTAAAACATAATACGTTTATCAGGACAACTGGGTTTGCAAATATTGCAGTTTCAAAAACTGTAATCAAGAAACTGGGTTCATGGGAAAAACAGTGGGAAAAGGTTACACTTTGGAGCACTTCGGTCAAGGTCATTGAATCTTATCAGATTCTAATGAATATATTGCTACAAAGGCTCCCCCAAAGCTTGTGGAATGAAGAAACAAATCTTACAGCAATTTTGTAAACTCTCTCAGTAATACATAGTCTCTATGTATTTTGGATGTATTTGCTCCACTGTATTTTAACAGGATGTTATTGCTTTACTGTAATTAGATTATTTTAACTCACTCAGAATTGGATTTGAAAGACGAAAGAAAAGAAGCTTCCTTTTGATACCGAAATTAAATATTAATTTAATATTTGAAATGTTAAGGTACATCAGCCCTTTTGTCCCAATGAATGTACCGAACAAAGTGCCAAGAATCTCTGTACATTTTCTTGGCCATCCCCACTTATCTGGATCTCCAGTTACAAGCAGGCCAGTTCTTCAATTCCAGACTAGTTTATTTTGCAAGAAGTGGCTTTTCATTGGTTTCTAGCCTCCAGACACTGTGTGGTAGTGCTGCTTTTCCCCCTTTAAATTGCCATGTTCATGAAAATAGGAGGGAAAATTTAAAGGGGAACAAAGAAATCATTTCAGAGGTATAGGTGGAATTCTTTTCCAAATTTTTTTTGGGGGGGAAAGGGGAGGAAGAAGGTTCTTCCTATTAAGTTTAAATTCCATAGCTTTGTCCGATGTTCATTTTCTAAAGATAGCAACAAATGGAGAATTCACTGGTCCTATATGTACATACATTTTTTTTAAAAAAGAACTGAAATTAAATTGAAGAATTCACCCCTCCAAAGTAAAATGATATCAAGTTCCCCTTCTGTACTGTTATACAGAAACAGAAACTGTTTTGCCCTCTGCAAAAGGAGAGAAAAAGCCATGCGTGGCACTTTGTTTTTTGCACTTTCCATGGAATAAAGGATCCAAGACATGCAGAAAGAAAGTTCTGGCATGGATTTTCGTTTACTAAATCCTTGACTTGAGTTTAGTTATGGTTACCCTTCCATAGTAATGGAATTAAATCCTACTGAATTCAGCAAGGCTTCTGACTGAACACTTAATAAGACTGGGTTGAAAATAATGCCTATTTTCAACAAGAAGAAATCCATTTGCCCACAGCTTTTATTCGACAATGCAATCCTTAGAAGGTTTACTCAGAAATAAGCAATACTGAATTTAATGGGAGAAACTTATAGGTGCATGCATACCGGATGGTATTCTTAGCTAAGACTATTTGATATCAAATAAGAAACCCTTTTGGAAATTAATAATATTAACCTGTTTCTCAGGGTTGTAAGTGTCAGTAGTTGGAAGGGCATAATGATGGCATACAGAGCCTGACAGGTTGTCCATCAGCTTCAACTCTCCTTCCAGAGATTCCTGGATCAGCAGTGATATGGTATCAAACAAGTGTCTTTCCTGGGAGGAGTGCCAAATAGCATGCAGAAGAATAGGCCAGGCCACAGAGAGAGGAATGGAAGGGGGAGAGAAAAGGAGTGGGGAGGATAGAGAAAGAGAGAGACCATGTAGGAGACAGAAGGAGAAAGAAAAGAGAGACAGAAAAAATGTTTTCAGACAGAACAGTAGTTGTTGAAATGGCCAGGAAGAAAAGACAGGGACAGAGAAGGGAAAAACAACAGTGCAGTAATACCATAGTCAGAATTTTTCTAAGACATTGCTACACACAAGACTGAAACTAAACACATGGTAAGGCCAGTGGGACACATTACATTCATCCAGAGCAGCGACCGGCAGGTATTTACTGATTGGCAGAAGTATGATTTTTTTTTTTGCAGGGCTATATCATACCAACATGACAAGGGACAAGTGCAGCAGAAATAAACAACAAATGTGCACAATTTCAAATGGAGGTGAGAATGGAAGCCAGCACGAAGCGTTGGCATCACGCAATAGCATCACCATAACCACTTGAGAGGAACATGGTTTTCAGAGGTGCTGGTGGCTTGCCATATCTGTGACCTAAGTGCTCTCAATCTCTAAAAATCAGACCCTCGACTTAGCCTCCAAAGAATGAATGCAAGGCAAACTTTTGAAAACAGGAAGAGACTGAACAAACATTGGTTTTCCACAATCACTATCTGCTGGTGCAGGCATGTAAATGCTTCCTCTTGGAAAACAAGTACTATATACTCAGTTGTTGCAACAGTGAGCTATTCTTGCCTATGTCCTGCTTGAGCCAGGAATAATTATCTTGAAATACTGGCAAATAAATCTCATAAGCGGCCAGTAAAATCCTGCTCTTAATCCCATTCCCAGATGTAGATATGGGCAGAACTTACCTGAATCTGGCTGATATTTGAGTAATGCAGAATGCAAAAAGAGACACCAAGTTGGTTTCAAAATCCAAATTACACTGATATTTTCTGGTTTGGTGGCAATCTCTGTTCTTTTAGTTACACGGGAAGGGTGATTTACAAGAACTTTGGGTAGGCTTTTCTTTTCACCTCATCTGGTACAATAATGCCAAAGCATTTGGAGTTCAACATTAGACTAGGAATGTTCAAATAAAAAACCTAAAAAGTCACTGGTAACAGGACTTCCTGCTCAGAATGCAGCCAAATGAATCACCTTCGTATAGGAAACGATTGTGTGAGAAAAACAAGGGATTGGGGAGCTTATATGGTTCTAGTCCAAAAGAGGTGGGAGGGAGCTTTAGAAAGAGAAAATACAAATGGGGAATATTAGTATTAGTTATCAGAATTACATTTCATTGGTTCATTTTTTTTAAGAGGGAGAAAAATTACTTGGAAGTATTGTGATATATCCTAGTGGGAAGAGTCCTATTTACTACAGTCACAAAATACAGGTAGTCCTCAACTTACGACCACAAATTTGAGCTCAAAATTTATGTTGTTAAGTGAAAATTTTGTTGAATGAATTTTGGCCCAGTTTATGACTTTTCTTGCCACATTTGTTAANNGAATCATTGCAGTTCTTAAATTAGTAACACGGTTGT
>AZIM01000429.1:79648-90700 GCA_000516915.1 Ophiophagus hannah | reverse complement strand
GCTAACTGCATTTGCATTTCGATTTCGTTGCCTTTGCCTGTGTTCATGAGCAATGACAATAAAGTTGAATCCAATCGAATCTAATCTAATTTTTGCTCCAAGAATAGGAGATCTGCAGTATGTACTATTGCATATGTGTGTGTGTGGGAGTAGAGTGTACACACATCCACACCCACACCTATACCTGCTATGCCCCCACACATGGTTCCAGGGCTCCTGTGATATCTCATTCGTATTTCTGCTTCAAAGCCAAACTGGATTTCCCAAATTTTAAAATGGCAGAACAGTTTTGAAATGTGAGAGGCTGAGCTCCTTAGGGGAGAGGTTTGGTTTCCCCAATCTCCCTCCAACCTCCCAACCTCCCCTTTCCCCCATTCTTTCATCCCACTAGCTGGCAAGCTGTCCAAGTGTCCTCATACTAAGTTTTGGGGTGGGCTGTCATATATTATGGTGTTCTTTGTTTTTGCTTCATCCCAAAAACACAAGTGTGGCAATGCAAAGACAGAGGGCAAGCTACTTTTGGTAATTTCTCAGCTAGTTGGAAGGGGGAGTGTGTTAATTGGCATTGCTAACAATTATGGTGGAGGTTCTTGTGATGTGAGATCTGAGGGTCTGGCGTGGGACTGGATGAGGGAAATGTGTTAGTGCAAAAGTGTCAAGAGCTTTCATGAGTGTTACGAGTCTTTTTTTTTTACATCTTATTCCATTTAATCCCCACTGTGTATTTGTGTGATTAGATGCATTATATTTATAGTGGATTTTGAACAGAGTTGTGTCTGATGGAAAGGTCAAAATCTCTGAAAAACTGGCTTCTTTCAATTTTCTGGTGAAGGATTCATTATCAGACTAATTCTGATAGTCTGAATTGTGAAGAGAAGTTGAGGCTTGTTGTGGCCATTTTCTATATTCTAAAATTGGAAATGCTTTTCACATATAGACAGCCATAAATTAAATGCAAGAGGATAAAAATTTGGCAGTGTTAGTCATTAATAGACAAAAATAGATGGTTGCAATAGTGGAGAATATACTGTCTGTATTTTGGAGTTTGCCTGGTTCTTGATTTTGTCTGCCCTTGTTTTTTTCCTTTCTTGCAGGCGTTTCATTAACATGTTACCTGGTCTGATAAGGAGTCATCTCTAAGAAGAAAAATAAGCTTAGAGAGCCCTACGACCCCCCACAGAACTAAGTAGATTAACACATCTTTTGCCTTAAAATTCACAATGCGGAAAAAACTTCAAAAGAATTGGATGCATCCTTCTGTATGTAAGTCTTCATAATGACACAGCATTCAGACATATAAGTGCTAAAGCCACTAGACATCATGTGACTAAGAAGCAGAAAACTGGCTTTACTTGATGAGTGTCTTGAGAGGAAACAGCATTCTGAATGTGTAAAAAGTCACCAAATGTAGTGCTCCCTTGGGAAACATTTGTCTCAAGCACTAAGTTAGGCACAACCAATGTTCAGTATCTTGGCTGCTTCTATCTTAGCATCAATTAAAATCAAAGGAATGAATTCTGTGATTCAGCAAAGGAGCCAGTTATAAGAAACCGGCCCCCAACACAGTCCTTGGAGCTGATTGGATGTTTAATCTGGATTCCTGTTCAGAGAAAGGGAATGGACTCAGTGACCTAAATGGCACCTTCCAACTCCCATAAACTTACAAAAGGAGACCTTTAGAATTTCCCATTGAGATTTATCCATCAAGGAGATTTGAGATGTAAACCCAAGAAGGCTTATTACGTGAGTTTTTAATCTTTATTTACTTTTTCAGCATATTTTTTCGCTCATTTTTTTTATAACAGATCATTTAGATATCTGAAAATCTGAGCTGTTAATGGAAAGAAGGCTGTTAGTGCCAAAAAGCTTAGGGACTGAAAGAAAGTTCAACTTTCAGGATTATTTTATACATAATGAAAGCCCTTAGGGGAAAGCAACCCTTGTAGCTACCGTAACTCATTCTTTCATTTAATTTGTAATATACGAAACATATTGCATGTCCCCAACCCAGAGGAACCATGCTCCCTAGATGTTCCCCACCCCATCAGAATGCAGCTTATGTGATCTTCATGGATTTGGCTAGGAATTGATGTCATCTGCAAATACTGTATGATGTAACTCTTGGAAAAATATCAAAATATATTTAAAAGTGCAGATATGATTTGTGTGTGTGTGTGTGAATGTGTGTGTATGTGTGAGAGAGAGAGAGAGAAAGAGAGAGAGAATGAATGAATGAATGAAGGCTTTGTGAAAGTATGTTAAAGTATTCAAGTCAAGCATATTTGATTAAGATTCCATGTATGTACTTAAATAAGAATATTTGTGTGTGTGTGTGTGTGTAACAGGTTCAATCAGAACTAAGGAACTGAGGGTCTGATCCCCAGTGCCATCCAAATGAAGAAAGTGAAGATCTCTCTATCAACATGCCACTTAGTGTGGTAGTGAATTCACTGCCAATTGTTCTATTTTAATTAACAGAGGTGCAATTCTAATTCTTTCTAGCAATGATGCTAATATCCACCATTGACCAATACTTTTCTATCCTACCTTGGGCTGGTGGTAATGCTCCATGGCCATGGTGATGACATTGAGCCCAATCACACCTGTGATGAATAAATCCAGATAATGGGTGGTGCACATTTGGTGAATCAGAAGTCGGAAGCGAGAATAATCAGAGTAGTACGGTTTACACTGTGCTTCTGAAAAGGAAAAAAGTAAAGAAGCAATTCAGAAAACAATCCCTTTTTCTCAAGACCAGGTTCAGCACTGGCTTTCAGATTCATTCAAGTAAGCTTCCCCCCCCCACCACTGGAGTGGGGTAGGGCAAATGTGTTTACAAACTACTGTAATTTGTAAGGCAAATTACAGCAAGGCAGTACATTCATATACCTGTTTGAGCAATTCCACTAACACATGCACAACAGCCAGCCATCTGTGACTAGATATGAGGTGAGTAAAGAATAGATTCGTTTCAGGTTTCAAAATAATTTTAGAAAAAGATTATTGTTTAAATATATTACATTTTCTTTTTAATTGCTGTAGAAGAAAAAAAACCCTACCAGACTTGGAAGTATGTGACCTATCTATTTTGCATAATAACAGCAGCTTGAAGCATACTAGCATGCGATATTGAAAACTGTAAAAATCTTGGGAAAACTCTTGGGAACAGAGTTTGGGGCAATTTGGAAACAATATACAAAGAGTTTTGACAATAGTAGAGGATAGTAATCTTGCATGTAAAGTTCATTCATGACATATTTAGGGTAGAAATGCTGTGATGGAATGCTTGCATGTCTGTGACATACATCTTCTGTTCTACAATGTCCAGATAACCTGGAACCTTGTATATGTCAAGCTTGGGCTCTACAGTATAGCCAAGAACTCAGTGCACTTAAGACAGTGAACAGATAAAAGGATACTGTGTGGGGTAGCATTTTACAGTAAAATACTGAAACTTAAAAGGGATAAGGAGATGCACATTTGTAAAATATCTGAACATAAAAAAGCACCTCACAAGGCATTTCAAAGTACATGCTTAAGGAGTAGAGAAAAAAAGTGGAAACACCTTGTTCTCGATTTCAGGAAAACAGTTTATGGGGAAAAAATATGTGTGGATGCTCAGGATTAAATGATCTTCGGTTTAAGTGTGATTGCTTAAAATGCAGCCATTCCAGATTAATCTCTGGTGTTTGGCTGCATCAGGGATGACACTTTCTCTTTAGACCCTGAATGTTCCAGCAGATAAACTCATTATACACCTAATCTCTAATGAGGAAATGTCAAGTCTATAATTCAGGGCAATTTTCAAAGAGGCATTATAATGCAACATTAAATGAAAAGGACTGTCTTGAAGATGTCAGAGATAACATTATGCCTACGATTAAATGATCAACTGGTTATGAACATGACTGAGCCAAGGGAATTGAATGGTATGGTATTTAGCAACACTGAGCAAATATAAGAATTCATTTGGGGTGGGGGAAGTATGCCTATTTTTGATTGTAAAGAAAAGCTAAATTTAGGAGTTAGCAGTTTTGCATGTAGAAGTCATCTAGCTTGTCTCCTGGGTACTGAAATGTTGGGTTCTGATTCCATCTTAGGGACTTATGGGACTCAGTGGTCTTTTTGCATGGTAGAAGGATGGTCTTGTTTCTGCCTGCAAACCTCAAGTAAATCACAGCTCCACATATAAAGATCCCTCCCCATTAAAAAAAACGATTTGTGTTATCTTTCCACCTTATTTTGTATGAAAGAATCAGATGTGCATGATGTTTGTGAAGTTGCCAGGAATCATCACACTGTGTCAGGAATGATAGCCAAGGAACCTGTTTTTCCTGAGTAAAATGATTGTTTTTGATATGTAAGGGGGCCGAGTATAGGATTATTTTTGCAGGCAGGAGTGACACTGCATATCTCTTACTTGCTGAAGAGAAAAAAAAAATCTTCTTGAGACTCTACTTCAGGAGTCTCCAAACTTGGCAACTTTAAGACTTGTGGACTTCAACTCCCAAATTCTCCAGCCAGCACCCTGGTCTACTTTTTTGGAACTGATGAGAAGAAGAAAAGTGTTGTACTGTAGTATTCTGTAAGTTTTCTTCAAATGACCCTAAATATTTGCACCAGCGTTTCAAAATAAGACACAGCAGAGACAACTTGCTGCTAGTCTATATACTGTCTGGTCCTGAATGCCATGTTATAATATGGAAATTGAAACATATTAAGATGAATCTGAACACTCAATACCATTCTAAAAAGAACAACAGCAAAATCTAGACAGGTTGGTAGCTGGCTAAATCTCAATTTTCATCAGAACTGTAACATTCTGCATAAATATCCATAAAAACGGAGATATCTCAATGGCATTATGCAAAACTGTGAAGAGGAAATTAACTAAAATGTCTGAATAAAATTAAGTTATGAACTGGGGCCCTGGCTATGAACCAAGTTATAATTTCAAAGAGAAGCCCTATTCTAATTTGCTGATCTCTTATTGTTCAATGCTTATCCATAATTCACAGTCAGGCAGGAAAAAAAGTCACAATTTCTGTCTTTTCTTTGGGACAATTTATTTATGAATAATTGCACTGGCATCCAAGGGTTCAGCTATGACTGGCAGATTAATTCCAAACAATAACAAAAGAGGCTGTTAATATATAGCAGGGATTTATACTGAGATTGCAAATGTTACCTGCATAACAACAAAGCATATGGTAGCATAATCTTATAAGCAGGGTTGCTCATTTCCCATTCCTTATGCTGTGGGTGAAGACAGACATTGTATTTAAATAAAAGCACAGGGAGGTTATTCACCTGCAGTGTGAATTCAGCTTCACAGGTTACACAACATATATATACTTTGTTTTGTTTTCTTTCTCCTTTTCTCCCCAAAATGCCATGTGTCTTTTTATCTGTTTTTCCATTCACTTTTTATGCATTTTTTTAAAAAAGGGAAATGTTTAGAAACATTTGCAAAACAGTTCTGAACAATATAGACGGAGATCTATCAATGATGGCTTAGGCACTGGCAATTGAGACAGAACCTGCAGCTTTGGGTTTTTCTTTTGATACCCAAGGGAGATTGAGGTATCAATTCTCCAGATTTGGAAAAAAAAACTTTTAAATGATAAAAAAAACCTCCTGCATATTCCAAAAGCCCCCTTCTCATCCACCACTTTGTTTAGTCTGTCTTCACTGTCTATTGGTAACTAATATCCTACCCTGTGATTCAAGGGCATTCACTATTTCCTGTTTTTTAAAAAGTTACAATTAAAATTATTTTGATAAATTTGTAATGCCGTAGCTTATTAATGCTTCTGCATCTGCCAATAATGTTATTAATATGGTATTTAGCTTGCCTTGCTTTTAAATCTTGCTAACCACTAGCTTTGTCGTGTTCGCATTCCCATCATGCATATTAGTAGAAATTATACCTTTTACCTTGCAAAGAACCACACATAGTAACACCATGCTTCTTGTGGGTTTTAAATCAACAGCTCCTGATTTTAGGTGGGCAGGGAACCTTATTTCCAAATACCAATATTATTTCTTTTTAGGAGATATAAAGAAGCCAGATTTATGGTTATTTGTAAATATTGGTACTTAGACACCTTTTAGATACCTTAAATCCATGCCCCCCTTTTGAAACAGCATTGTTTGTACCTGTACATATATATCTTGGGAAATACAGACACCTGTTCAAATGATGAATCACACCAAATAACACAATATCACAAATACTGCTACAATACATTGGGACTGAGGATGACAGGATGCTGCAATTCGTCTGGAAGATTCTAGAAAAATTGAGATAGCATCTTGTCACTGAGAAACCAGTGGGGTATGTGTGTGTTTATACGTGTGTGGGTAAAGGAGGGAAAAGGGAGGGAGGAAGATAAAATGATTGAATAAGAACATGCATCAACTAGGAGATACCTGCCAAAAAGCCCACAGTAAACATCAGATATTGGCAAATGATCAAAACAGGTTTTAAATCAAGCTGCTATATTATGGCCCAGAGGAAAGGGAGTGGACATGCATTGATTTAAACTCATCCCGATTCTGTCAAAAAGTAGAACCAGAACAAAGTTGCTTTTTCTATAAACAGCAAAGTATCTGTCCTGTAATCATTTACCTGCAGTTGGTTTTCAGATATCTATTCATGTTCCTAGTGGGTAATTTACCTGCTCAAATCATGTGGAGAACTATATGTCAATTCCCATCTCTCTCTCTCGATGTTTATTATTTTTATTTAATGTTCACTCCAGAGACAAATTTTAAAATGTGATCATATTATCAATGATATATGTCCATGCTACCTTAGCCTCCTTGTGACTGGAATATTTATGAATTAAACAAATTTATATGGCCATCCAACTCACACATAGCATCAGTGGGAAAGCACTCTTTTATTCGTTATATAGCCTGAAGCCAGGAAAACTTACTCTTCTTTTTTTTTTTCCTTCCCCACAGATTTTCTAGAGTGATGCTGTGAACAGATCTGGTGTGGCAGCTGTAACCAGTTGTCTAATAGCATTGGCATTTATGTATCATTTTGAATGGCACCTGAAGTGGCTGGTTGCTTAATGTTTCACAGGCAGGGAGTTGAATGCTCCCTCAAGCTTTCATAGAATGGAGGAGGAGGTCACAGGGAAGCAATATCACTAAGCAGCTGGATTTACAAACTGTCCAGGGAATATTAAGTGGAAGGTGATGTGCATGGAAGGAACGTTGACATTTAAAGAAGTAAATTTATTAGTCTTTTTAGTGAATGACATTAAAAAAAGCAAAGTGGAAAATGGTTAAATTGTTCCCATTGAGATTTTTAGTTATAAGAGACAGCATTTTCTAACAAATGAAATATCCACTCCAAACCAGCAATCAACACAAAGAGATTATGCAAATAATAAGATATACTTTCCCACATGGTACAACTTGTAAAACGCAAAAGCAAAAATAGCCAACCTGCATTTTCACATACAAATTACTCATCTGAGTATGGAAAGTTTGTACAAGGTGATGTAGCATTCCTTGTTTCCTTGCAACACACACGTTTAGATGCTGTCTATTTCACAATAATAAGCACTGCAGATTACATATGATAACACTAATACCAGTCTCAGACAGCAACAAAGAAAACACCAAGTACCGCTTTGAAAAGAATACATACAAAAGCCAAGAATTATGAGATTATTTCTGAGCCTGCTATGAAGAATGGCCCTGTTTGAACCCAACACATTCAAAACATAATGAAACACTCAAATATATACCTAAACATAAAAATGATTATTTAACCACACTGAAGTTGCACATCTATGAGATGTTCTCCCAATATCTGTCTAAAAGGAGACTAAGATTAGCCTCCCAGTCCATACAGAGAATATAGGTACACAAACACACTGAAATGAATGTAGGAAATGGTAACATTAAGGAGATTTAGGATTCAGTAAAACAAGCTGGGTCAATTTTAATTAAGTCATAATATATGGATAAATATCTTCTGGCTTATTCTTTTTCATTGTTTTTTTTAAACACTATCCTTTCAGATGCATTTGGCACATCAGGTACTGTGATATAGGACACCCTCCTTGAAGAGGCACTGTGCCCATTTAGCTGCCAGCACCATCAAATAATTGACCAACTTGAAAAAGGTTCCCAGCTAATTGGTTGTAGGCTGCTTAGCTTGTTTGTCAAATTCATGTCAAAAGTCTTGGCTTTCCAAATGTGTAAATCCTGAGAGTGTCTTCTCATTTAGAGCTGACAAGATGTTCAGCTATGATAAAGAAGGCCTTGCCATATTTATTTTATTGTTATGTGTATGTGAGCTGTTATTTGCTTTGCTATCATTCGTTTGTTATTGTTTTAATTGTTTTAAATTGCATATTAGATGTTGTAAGCCAACCAATTTCTTTTGGAGTGGGAGGCTGTAATACATCAAAATAATAAATTAGTACTCATGGTTGTCCTTCTTTTGCTGGATTACTTTGTAAGACTAACACTTGCTATGTCAGCCAGACTCTAAGACAAGGCCTCAGAAATGGACCAGGAAGATAAATTCTTTCCTATGTTCTGCTCTAGGCAGCAGAGTGCTCAAGCTAGTAAATTTCAACAGTGACACTGTCTACTTCCCAGTTTTCTTCCTTGATACTCAACTGCATTGTTATCTATTTTTGCCACAACTTTTCATGTAACCACTGTAGCCATTAAGGTCAACTCCACAGCAGAGCATGTGGTTGCTGGTTTCTGCACTTGTAAAACCCTCTTAAGAAATTTGGGGATTTGCTTTATTTTTAGGAGGAAAGAAAAGTATCTTTCCATTGGCACCAAATTCTGATTTGAGGAAAAAAAAATAACAAAAATGGCAAGAAATTGTTAGTAAATTTATATGGAGTGGAAAAAAACCAATCTTATTCTTTAAAAAATTAATTTTTATTGTGTTTTCCAACAATACAAATCATATTCACGGTTTCAGCAGCGTTTTGACATCTACAAATATTATTATCTTATAGTTTCTACAATATTTTACACATATCAACCAATAACTGTTATACTGTATCTATCTATAATTATTACTAATTTATATACTTGTATATGTTACATATTTACATATCTACGCACCATTCTTTTAAGGTCTTTTCTGGTTAATCTTCACTTCTTATTTCTTATCTCTATTGTCTAACCGTTCGTACCATTTATGCCAAATTGAGTAATCGGAATTCTCCTTTTTTTCATTTTTAATGTATGCATGTCCATTTCTGCACATTCTATAATTTTTTGTAGGACTAAGTCCTCTGTTGGAGTAATAGGTGCTTTTCACATTTGTGCGAAAGCTATCCTGGCTGCTGTTAGAATATGTAAAATAATACATTTAATCTTTTTTGGGTATTGATCTTTAATTATTCCCAGTAGGAAGAATTCTGGTTTAGGTTCAATTTGATATCCTGTAATTTCCTGCATCCAATCTTTAATTTTGGTCCAATAAGTCCTGGTCTCGGGGCATAACCACCACGTGTGGTAGAAGGTACCATCAGCTTGTTGGCATTTCCAACATTTGGGATTAGTATTTGCGTATATTTTGGCCAGTCTTGCCAGGGCTAAGTGCCATCAAAAAAACATTTTATATAGTTTTTCTTTATATGCTGAGGCTGTTGTTAATTTATAATTTGTGCTCCATAATTTTTCCCATTCTTCTAAGTCTATGTTATATCCAAAGTTCCATGCCCATGCCATCATATTACTCTTCACAATTTCTTCTTCCATTTTAAAGTCTAACAAGTATCTATATGCTTTGAATATAAATTTTTGTTCTGGTCCAATTAAAATTTTATCTAGTTGTTTTTGCCTCTTATCAAACCCAAATTATTCTAAATCTTTTTTATATCTATTTTGAATTTGTAGGTATGGCCACTAATCAATTGTAATTCCCTGTTCTTTGAGCTCTTGATTTGATTTTAATTTCCCTTGGGTGTCTAATAATTCATTGTAGTTTATCATTTTACCTAAATCTAATCTATTCGGGTGTATCATGGCCTCCATGGTTGACAACCAATGTGGTATCTTCATATAGTGTTTTTTTTAAACCGTTCTCCATATTTGGATAAGTGAATCTCTTATTTGGTGTTGATTGAAATAGGTATGTGCTTTACCTTTTTAATCCCACAAGAATGCATGCCAACCTATCTGGAGGTCATGACTTTCTAATGTTAATATTCTTTTGACTTTTTAAATTAAAAAATTTATAAGATTCAAAAGAGGCGTTCTTGCTCTTCTAAATTTAAAACTATATTACAGAGCAATTTTTTGTTGTTTTGTCATGATTAAGAGATGGGCTTTGGCTTTAAGAATCCACCCAGTTTAGGGGTTGGTGCCCAGGGAGATTTAACAGAACTTATTTTCTAAAGTGTGGAGATTGCAACCACTCTACTGTCACCCTCCCTCCACTGCTATCCAATGGGATCATTTTACACACTCCCTGTATGAATTCCTTCTCAAAATATGTTGTATAGGAGGCAGCTGGGGCTAGAAGGCAGGGCAGGGCTCCAGTTGCTCCCTCCCTCCATTGCCAGAGTGAAGAAATTTACCTCAAGAGTATGGCTGCCCCTAATAGCATCCCTGCTTAGACATCCAGACTGTAGTCTGACTACCCATCTTTAGTTCAGTACATGGACTGAAACTGAGAAATTAGTCAGCAAACATTCTGTGGATCCTTCCTCTATATAAGATCTCATATTATGAAATAAGAGCATGAAGCTTCTTATTATAACTATGAAACATGTGGCTTTGGTAATACCATCCAGATTCCGCAGAGTCTTTCTTCCCATGCTGTACACATATTCCATGTACAGATATGATCCTTGCAGCCTCAAAGATAATGAAGAGGACTGATGAAGTCACAGGGTAAATCAAATTTACCCAGGGGTGGGATTCTACCAGGTCAGACCGGTTCTATAGAACCAGTTGTTATGATTCTGCGCAGTTTGGAGAACTGACTGCTCCCACCCCTCTCCATCTGCCCCTCCCCTTCCCGCCCAGTCAGTCCTTATCACGCATGCATGA
>AZIM01000429.1:48517-60777 GCA_000516915.1 Ophiophagus hannah | reverse complement strand
GGACTCAGGAGGCAGAGAGTAGATGAGGGCAGGGCCAGTCAGAGGTGGGATTTGCCAGTTTTCTGAACTACTCAAAATTTCCGCTACAGTTCTCCAGAACTGGTCAGAACCTGCTGAATACCACCTCTGGGATGGTTGCTATATCACTGATTCTTAAAGTATTTATTTATTTATTACATCCCAAGTTTATTATTTTTACAAATAACTCAAAGTGGTGACCATGTCCAACATATCTTCCTCCTCCATCTTTTTCCCCATAACAGCAACACTGTGAGGTAGATTGAGGTGAGGTAGAGTGACTGGCCCAAAGCTGGCTTACATGGCTAAGGTGGGACTTGAACTCACTGTCTCCAGCTTTCTAGCCTGGTGTGTTAACCACTAGACAATTCATTTCTTTAGGCATTTCCTGAACCTGGGTCATTTTCCAGGCAAAGCTGAAGCCTTCTCCTCAGAAACAGCAGAGATCAATGTCACAGAAATTCAGATTCCACCTTTTATCTCTCCATAGGACTACCAAAAGTCATAATTTGCATTCTCCATGGGGATGAATATAGATGAATTCTAATTTTATACATTTTACAAGTCAATCTCCAAAAATGAATAAAATTCCTCATATTCTTTCACAACTCTCCCCTCCCTTTTATTTGATTTGATCTTAACCTTTGATCTGAGTTATACCTTCCTAAACTCCTTTTACTAACTCACTCTGCTATATGTTTTTTCAGGAGCTTTAATCATGGAGCACCCTACTGAATAGATGAGAAAATGTCATAACTGTGGATTATAGGTACCTATA
This sequence comes from Ophiophagus hannah, assembly GCA_000516915.1. Taxonomy (NCBI): domain Eukaryota; kingdom Metazoa; phylum Chordata; class Lepidosauria; order Squamata; family Elapidae; genus Ophiophagus; species Ophiophagus hannah. The sequence continues at coordinate 59,981 of AZIM01000429.1, read as the reverse complement.
ATCTTACAGTACCTATCTCTTCCCACTTATGACTGTAACAGTGTTGCTTGTATATTTACAATTTATATTGTTTTGTTTCCTATTATGATTTGATTGCTTATTAGTAACCTCTGACTCTCACTAACCCTTCTGCCTGAACCAGCCTTCTACTACCTGTCATATTCCTATGTTAGGACTATAACTTTGGATTTGGTATTATGAAAAATAAAGTTTTGATAAAGTATGGAGGGCACCAGATTAGAAAAAAAAACAGACTTAACAATTACAGTTAGTCTTTGACTTACAACAGTTCTTTTAGTGAACATTTAAAGTTACAAAAGGTACTGAAAAAAGTGACTTAAGACCATTTTTCACATTTATGGCCATGGCAAAATCCCCATGGTCACATGACCAAAATTCAGTTGCTTGGTAATTGACTCATATTTATGACGTGGTGGTATCCCGGGTTCATGTGATCCCCTTTTGTGACATTCTGATGGTCAAAGTCGCTGGAGAAACCAGGTTCACTCAACAACTGTGTTGTTACCTTAGCTTCAGTGATTCACTTAACAACTGTGGCAAGAAAAGTCGTATAATGGGGCAAAATTCACTTAACTGTCTTGCTTAACAACAGAAATGTTGGGCTCAATTGTGGTCATAACTCGAGGATTACCTACATTTCAGTACACTCACATTCCTACAGTCTGACAGTATATGAGCCACTACTACATTAATATTTACTGTAGGTATGTTTGCACCCGTAATAAACTAATATAATATTAAAGAACCTAAGGAAATCATAACTAATCTTATTTAAACCAATAGATTAAATGTGTAAAAAGATAAGGTTGTGGATTTGATATAACTTTTTATAAATAGTAACAAGCTTGTTAGGTGTTTGCAGAAATGTAAGGAATACAATCCTAGGAAGATGCTTGCTCAACAACTGGGGTTCAAAATAGCTGTTCTTTCTACTCCTCCCCTAGATAATTGCCTTGATCACCATCATGGCATTATAAAAGATAAAGACCAAGTTCATAGAATACCCTTCCCAAAAAAGAATCGAACACATAATCAGACTTTATCTTAAGGATAGAATATACAGGTGATTAATGGGACATTGGCTATTATTAACCCCTATGCAGTTCCAGTAACAGTTAATATTAACATGAATTAAAGAATAATGATGTGACAAATTAAGGCTTACAAGACAAGTCATAACTTGACTGGTGAACTGTATCATATTTGGTCTACATCCTGTTGAAAGGGAAGATGTTTTGAGATAGTGAGGACCGAAAGCAGAAGTATTTGGGGAATTGCTTAGAGGAAGGAAAAGTTTTGCTCTGGAAAAGAAAGGATTTTTTGAGAATCCAGATCATACATTTGGTTATCAAAGAGCTTCAGGTGAACAATTTATGCAGTAGGCAACTTGTAAGTTCTTGTTTCTTCAATATGGCTGCTTCTAACCAATAAGGTATTTTGCTTTCATTGTAACTAAGCTATTTTTATAGAGAGAGAGAGATGCATGTGAAATCCCACATTCTAGAAACAAGTAATTGATGGGTCAGCATTGTGGGAAACTGCTCTGAAGAAGTGGAATAGAATAGAATAGGACAGGACAGGACAGGACAGAGTGAACATAATAGAAAAACTTTATTGCTACTTTAAATGTCACTAATCAGCATACATTAAAATAAAATTTCATTGCATTCAGTTCTCAAAAGAAAACCAAGATGGACGGTTACATAATCTAGTAGTCTAGCTATAGATACTTCAAAACCTCCTTCCAGAGGGGAGCAACAGAAATGGTCTGTGAAGTGGGTGGGTGTGGTCTCTAACAATGCTTTGAGCTCTAAGTACATAGCACTTATAAGCAGTATCCTGAATAATGGGAAGTGAGCTTCCTATAATCTTCTCAGCTGTCCTTACCACTCTCTGTATGTACTTTTTATCTGAGGCACTGCTACCACCAAACCAAACAGTGATGCAGTCGTGTGTCTGTAAAAAGTGGCCAGGACAGAAGGAGAAAGATGTGCTCTCCTCATCTGACACAGGAAATGCTTTTTCTACCCTGATTTGTGCGTTTTGTTTGTCTATTCATTCTCAACTTGTTTCTCAGCATGGACCAAAAGAAATATGATGTGGAAGGGCAAAAAAGAAAAAGAAAAGAAGAAGAGGAGGAAAAGGCAACTGGAGGTAGCCTCTAATCATTCCTTGAAATTACAAATTTATGAAATTGCTTTAATACTGAGTTAGAAGAACTTTGGTTGCTCAATACTGTCTACATTAGTTTTTCCCAGCCTGGCATTCTTAATAAGTATATTAAGAACACTTTTCACTTTGAAAATAGTAAAAGCTCCTGAAAAACTTGAATTGCACATTGCTCCTTCCTCAAGCACGCTTGCTACTTCGTGTTTGATCCTTGAGGATTGGGACTGGCAGTGTTCTGGTAGCATCCTTTCTTCCACATTCCCGTTGGCCAGTTGTAGTTAACTACAAAGCTGCAGGATTATGCAGATCAACATAATTGTTCCCCCCTTACCCCATCCCTCCAGGTTTAAGTATTTAAAAAGACTGTCATTCTTAATTCAACTCAGAGACTTTCTCCCTTCATCCTGAATTTCCTTCCCTTAAACTTCCTCCCTGTCTGAATAGTGGCCCATTTCTCTTTGTGTTGAGTGTTAAGTGTTCCAGTGGCTGCAGTTATATTTTCTCAGGGCAAGCTCCCTCACCCTTACCAGCCTTTCTTTATTAGGGCAAATCTTGGTGGGACACAACGGGCAGATCACCCCTATTAAATGTATAATGCAGCCTTTCCTGGTCTGATGATTTCCAGATGGGCTGGAATGCCAACTGTTTATCAAAGAGGAACTGCTTTGGCTAAGACTGGTAAAAAATTAATCTTCAAGCATCTGAGTAGTCCTGATTAAATTAACCATGCCAAGCCTAGCCTGCAGTATTTCACCAAACAGTTAAAAGCAGTAGAGCTTTTAACAGCTGTCCCTAAGTGATAGAAATAAACTAATTATATGTTCAATATTATCACTCTTCTTCAAGCAAAAAAATCCAGCATAGTCCCCAGCTATAATAATAGAAATATAGCACTTTCTCATCTCAATTACTTTTCCTGAGCAATTATAGTAAACACACACACACACACACACACNAGAGAGAGAGAGAGAGAGAGAGAGTGGGGATCACTTCATGTTAATAATAGAATATTGGAGTCTCTTCTTCAAAAAAAGGAAGCAGATGGATCATGTTTATTTTCATCAGCTATGCAATGCACACATTTAATGTGTCTTAATTCAGGTGGAAGGTAAGATATGTGGTAGTCATCATGTCACCTGCCTTAGACAGGAAGCCTTGACTAAAAGTCGCAACCACATGACTCTGGCCACTATTAACGATGCTTGCACAACTTCTATGAAAGCGAGGGTTTTAACGGTGTGGTTAAAGCTGGCTTGGATCAAAAGGCCAAGACTTCACACAGACGGCATACCATGTGGAGCAATGCCCATCTGGTTTGCATCCTCTGTGACCACCACATCACAGGGTGCATGTATGAAGTGGCGCCCTTTGGGCTAAAAAAAGACAAGCTTTTGTTTAAGCTGTCTCCTACCAAAAGGAGAAGAAAAAAAAAGAAGTCACGGGCTGGAGAAACAGTTTTAGAAATAAGCAGGCAGGTTTTGATGAAAGCTTTGTATGAGCTACATAGGCTTTCCAGTGGTCTTCAGAATGGATTTGTCCCCTTCTCATTACCTTTGTTCCCTGTCTCCTGCACCCTTCCTCCAGAAACCTGACCTTCTATGGCTTCTGGGGGAGGATGGAGAAAGAGGGAGGATAATAGATTCCTTGAAACAAACTGTATCGTGAAAAATAATCATCTGCACATGGTTACAAGACGCATTATGCAACTGGCATCATTTATTCTGAACACTGAAACCCACATTTAGATTTGTTTCAGGCAAAGTACATACAGTTTGGCCTTAAAACCTCTATACCATTTCATTGGCTTCAATGATCATGCGGTTCTTATGTCCCCAGGAAATAAAAATATAAGGACTTTTTGCAAAAAACAACAAATCCCAAATCACTGAAAGATGGCAGCATGGTTTTGTTTGTGGACTCCGGGCACCATGAATTGATGCAGTTTTCTCAGATGCAGAGCACTGCTAGATCATGTTTGTGTAGGACCACCAACAATGAAGAAATCATATTTTCAGCATCTTAATGGTAACGTGGACGAGCATATTACCATATCTTATCCATGGGAGCCATTTCCATTTGCTGGAAAGAGCGAGGAGTGTGGTAAGAATATGAAAGAAAGGAGCCGCAAAATGATTCTTGTATCTTTGTGTTATGAAAGCTGAATAATTCATACATATTGGAAGCCAAAGTCAGGGCACTCAACTTACCAAAATCGTTCTACGTAAATTTGTCTTGTAGATGATCTTAGACATTGCGGTTTAAATGCTTTAGGTAGAAATATTTTGATTGTGATCAATTCATACATACATACACAAGGGACCTACAAATACTACTGTACATCAGGGAGTTTTTGATAAATCCTTCCCTTCCCTTCTTCTTAAAAGGCTTTTCAGAGTGGCATCATATACCACAAGCCTTAATAACTAAACCCTTCATCAACTCTGATGTCTCCAGAATAAAGTATGTCAGTTTCATAAGGGCAGTCTAGATAAATGATTTATCCTCAAAAATCTTTTTTCTGGATAAGAGGAAAAGTAGAAGAGAGAATACTGTTCCTATATTTCACATAATCCTGCTCTGTTCATCCATAAAGCTTTTATCAATTAAAGAAGGAATAATATCATGGACGAAAACTTTGGCTGAAAACCCATTTCATCCTTATGGAACCTATATTTAAATGTTCAAGTTTTTTCCTCCTTTGTCTCCTTTTCTGTTATTGTAAATCTCTAGAAAAAGGCATTCATCTGGATAATGTGGCATAAAGATTACACAAGTTAAGAATATGCCATTTTATACTTTGGGATTGAAGAGACAGAACTGGAAGATTGGAACAAAACCTGTACTTTGTATCTGATTGTACCTATAATCTTACACTGACTTCGGCAGGAAAATATCCATGGCATTCTTCTGGAACAATGGAGAGCCAGTTTGGTCTAGTGTTTAAGGCACCAGTCTAGAAATCAAGAGACTGTGAGTTCTAGTTCTGCCTTAGGCATGAAAGCCAGCTGGGTGACTGGGCCAGTCACTGTCTCAGCCCACAACTTCAGGCTTGGATGAGCAACAAGCTAGTCAGTCAATTCCTTTGCAACACTCAATTGATGTGGGGAAAAGAAAAACCAGACCCTGCACTTGTGGGAAAAGGCTAGGAAGAAAAAAAAATCTTCTGGGAAAATGAAAGACAACTAATGGCCAGGAAAACTAGACAATCTTATAGAATGGCAACTATAATGGTTTGTGGGAATGATCTTGGGAAACACAGGGAAGAGACATAGTCAGGGAAACAGTTGGATAAGAGGCAACTGAGCCAACAGAAGAAGCATGAAAACGACCCTCCTTAATTTCTTGGTCAGTAAAGGTGATGGCAGGAGAGCTGTATTTTTGTAATAGTGGCAAATATTTGTAGCTCATATGTAGGATGAGGGTGAAGGTTCATTCTCCGAGCTTGGTTTCCAAACATTTCATTACCAGGTTAGGTAACATCTTCAGTAGAGTTTAGGGGATGTGAGTGTCAGTGTTCTTCTGTTTTATAAGGGCTTCAGGTGTGGGTGTGTCAAGTGAGGATCTTGTGATGGGTCATGTGTGGGTCATTAGTGAGTCTTGGGTCTTGTGTTAAGGAGGTTACATCAGGTCAGGGACATTGGGAGATGAACTGCTGGTGGGAGGGGTTGCGTGGCTTGAGGGTTGGTGCTGTCTCTGGTTGGCTGTGTGGTTGATTTGGATTCTGAGGGGTTCGTAGGCTGGTTGTAGGTCAATGTGTCTGTTGATGGAGTTGCTTGTGGAGTGCTTTGATGAATTCAAGAGAGCTGTATTTTCAGACTTGCAAGATTCTATTAATGTAACCCTATATAGTGAAACAGAATCAGTCCACCTGGTCCTGTTTCCTATATGGACTACCTGGCAAGACCGGCAGCAACAGAGATCATTCCTTGACAGAGGTGGCTATGTGTGTGAAGGTAGCTCATTGCAACTGCTGCTAAAAGGATGGTTTTGCAGGAAATATTGCCACACAGGGAGCCTATAGAAACATTGTAATAATGATTTCCAAGATGCTATGGCCACTAATAGTTAATGTCCCCACTAGGCTCGCTGTTCTGGAATAAGTGCTCTCTGAGAAAGAGGAAAAATTACTTTCTCTCTCCCCTGTGCATCTTTCAGTTTGCAGCCAATATTTTTTCTGAAAGATCTGAACAGCAATTTGCAATCATGAATTTGTCTGTGTTCATTTCAGTTACCTATTCTCTTACCCTTATAGCAAGCTTTGGACCTTGCTGCTACTTAAATGGTTGAGTCTTTCTTAAAAGCTGTGTGCAGAAAGAAAGGAAAATATGACAAAAGGAGATAGAAAAATGTTCCATACAACCACACCTCTTATAAAATCAGAACTAGATTTACATTTATAGTCATTATGAGTCATATAGTTAAATTATGCAAGTTTATTTAACAATAGGAAAATATAGAAATTAAACATATAAACTAGTATATGCAATTCTACCGGTAGTAGTTTAAATAGTCCCCCATTAGGACTCTTGCTGATAAAATTCATATTTATATATAGAAAGAGAGACATGTTTTTCAGGCCATTTGTGTAATTGATGGCAAATGGAGATTCTCTTTTAAACCTTTTTTTCCCTTATGCTGTTCATAGTAATAATTACATTGCATATTTTATGATTTTAATTATGTGGATTGCTGTTACACTCTTTCTGATGGCAGCTGCTTTAAACCTCTCTGCAAAAAAAATCTAAAAAATGTAATACAAGTATTTGCAGTAATACATTAACACTGTTCTACAATGATCATGTATACTGTGTTTAGTTTTTTTTTCTTGTTTAGGCTTCTACGTCACTGAATTTTCACAGGTTCTGAGCAGCTTACAGAAAACCAACAGAAGGAGTTAAAATGGTCCTATGTAGTAAGGATCAACTATGACAAGGCCACCCATGGGGTAAGCTAATCTCTGCATCTCTGTATGCCTTGCTAAAATTTCAAGTCTTTATAGCCCTTTGGAAGCCCAGTAAAAGTGGAGGAAGATTGGCTGTCTGGGCATAAGATGTTTTGTAGAAGGCATTTTGTTCCAACCAAAATTTCTCTCGAATGAAACTTTTTCCCGGTCTAGGCACAATTTTTATACAAAGCAACAGACACAGGCAGTGCATAAGTGTGGATAGATGCTCCTAAATCTCCAGCTAGCAGCTATTCAATCAGTGAATCCCTGATCTGGATCACCATTTCAAAAATCAGCTGGAACTATGTGGAAAATTACTACTGCAAATGGTCTATTGCAGAAAACTACAGAGCTCATATATTTAACTTCCACTGTGAATTGCTGCCTGTCTGAACTGGGTCTCAGGCCACTCCTGCCCTAGCCTCTAAAGGAAGCTGATCAAAGAGAGAAGCAACCCAGAAGACCTGGATGACTGAGAATCTCCATAAACACAGGGCCTTCAGAAGTTGTGGGTGCTTCATCACTGGAAGCTTTTAAGAAGAGATTGAACAACCGCTTTTCTGGAATGGTATAGGATTTCCTGCTTGAGCAGGGGATGAACTAGAAGACCTCCAAGATCTCCTCCAACTTTGTTATTCTGTTAAAAGATGCATGTCTCTCATTCTTCTTTGATATCTTCTGGAAGCTTAGTTAACTCGTAAAACCAGATTGCTTTTGGCAACATATCATGTGAACTGCCAACATTTCCGCTGTGCAGTTTTCAGGTTGCAAGGGATTCTGTGGGAAAGACTTAGGCACTCTCAGCTCACCTATTGTTTCCCCCTCAGGCCAGCAGATGGCTTTTGGTGAATTACGCTTAAAGGGACCATAGACACAGAAACTATATGAGGGTATAAAAGACATTAGGATAACATATATTGGGGATTAACAATTACTGAATAGCCCTTCAGGCACGTTCTCCAATATTTGTTGAGGGAAAAATGATTAAAACACCCTTGCCTTATGCTTTGTATCCATCACAAAGTTCATTAGTTTCCCCTTTCCTAATTTACACCAGTTCTGCATCACCCAGCAGATTTTTTTTTCTTACCTTAATGGCCTCAGAGTCCGCAAAAGCCTTAAAACTCTTAGCATTCCAAGGATTTTCGTTCCACTATCAGATACCATTGAAACCAAGATGTCAGCCATAGAGATGAGAACCAGTACCCCATCCAGAATATTCCAACTGCTTTGCAAGTAGGCTTTCTCTCCGAAGCACAAGCCCAGAGCCACCACCTGCCAAGATTGCAAATTGCAACATAATATGGCTAATTTAGTCATCACACCATCAGTGTGTTTATAATGCATGATTTACACATACGTGCCTGCAAATGCATTGACTTCCCAGTTATAGAAACATAATTAAGCAGGTTCTACAAAGTGTTATAGTGTAAGGTTCATAAAAATAACTCTGCAGAAACATTCCAGATTGTCCCTTTAACACTGATGTATTTTTAATGCAATTCAAAACCTAACTGCCATATCTACCATAATGTGTGGCAATTTCGTAAAAGAATGGCATAAATGATTATTTTTGTCAGTTAACTACAGAGGGTAGCACTAAAGATGTAATGACCATATATTATCCTAGATGTGAAACTTCAGAATACAGAGGGCACAAACCCGCTCAAATCTTAAACATTAAAAAATTGCTACCATAGTTCATTTGTTTTTATATATATGCATGTATATATTATGTATATGTATACACACAAACACAGACACACAGACACTTTCATTCTTTGCAGAAATCTTTTTTGTTCTCCTTAGAGTCTGTTGAAAGAAGGATGAGAGTTTAAAAAAAATTCTCAAGGAATTAAAAAAAATATGAACAAAGCACTTTAGAAAATGTAACCCTCTGGTCTTGTCTTAAGCAAGCCAAATTTAAATGGGAAGTTTCTCAAAAAGAACATAGTACATAAAAACTGAGATACTGAAAACAAGCCCTGAAATAAGCATAACCTTCATAAAATGCATGCACCGTACTAAAATGTTGTGGAGAATCTGAATTCAGTGTTTACAATTATATGCAACGGATGCTGGTAGTCTATTATGAATGCTACAGACTTTAATTTTTACATTTCATTACCCTTTAAATTTGCTTTTTACAACTGATTCCCCCAACATGTGTCTGATTTAGAATAACATTTTCTGCTCTTCATTTTCAAATGAAATGGATTCTAATCCATTAAAAATCACTCTTTAGTATGTTTTTAAGCTTTGCCTTTAAACACTTTCTTGCATTTGCTGCATAAGTTCAACCATGACCAGATGCTTTGTGATTAAAAGCCTTTGTGATTACAAAGATGTTGTAAGAAGATAGAGAGGGAAGAGAAAGAAGGGAACAAATGCAGCAAATGGAGGGCAACTAGTTTTAACGAACTAGCTACTCTAGCATCCTACTTCTATCACTAGGAATCTATCACTAGGAATCTATCACTAGGAATCTTTCGCTGATTCCTCTGCATCAGAAATGAATATTCTGCTCCCCACAAGATGTTACCAAAACCATTCAAAGCAAAAAAGAAAAAAGAATCTTTCTGGAAATGAAATACCTCTGGGGGGGAAAACATTGAAAGTCACCATCTCAAGAAAACATCATTGATATTATAACCTTAATCCAGAATTGGTTTTATTTTATTTGGAGAGAGATTCTCCTCTAGACTCAGAGTTCAGAAATTGGGTGATTCTTTACAGACAACCTTTTCTTGGGCTCATTGTTTGAGTTTAATTGAAGATTAATATTAATTTTAGCTGCTGTATCTCCAAGTCCCTCTATAACTAAGCTCAAATGTAGCTGTAATAAGAGATGGGATACATGAGGCAGAGATTCCCATTCCCATCTCTTCTCCTTTCCTTTCCTGCCACAAATTATATGATTCAAATTCTCTGGGCAACTAATTTTCTTATTTAAATCTACCATAACATCATGTTGGTATCAAAGTAGGTGTGGTTGTAGAAATGATGATACTACGATGAGGCACCCTTTTAAAAGAGTATGTGTTTGATATTCTTTCCATAATGTCCAATAACTTTAACAGCAGTTTAATTTTAGGCATGTGCTTAAATTGTGGAAAGAATAAGGAATGTATATGCTTTGGGTGAAAGAAAAAGCATTTTCTTATAAGAATTTCTATGTGCATTCTCACCAGAGGTGGGCTGCACATAATGTAACAACTGGTTCGCCTAGTGCAGAACTGAAAATGTAGCTTGCGCACGGCTGCAAAAATGGGGATTTCCTGCACACGGTAGCCACGGTGAGTAGAGCAGGCGAGGTGCAGAAATCAGCTGGGTTGCGTGGCTGGGGAGAGCGAGCCAGATATATAGGTTAGGATAGCACCGGGGTGGGTGGACAGGCCCAGTCGGTGGTCAGAGCTACCAGTATGGGCGAGCCAGTCCAAACCGGCAGTGGCCCATCACTGATTCTCGCATATGCACTGTACCGAATAATATACAATCTATGCAGACATTAAAATCACAGAAGTCATTAACCTTATTTTAAAACAAACTGCAGTTCGCCAGTAAAAATATGAATCTAGCATATAACCCTAGGAATATGGGTCCAGCAATTCATGTCCACGCTGATATACAATGTGGGTAGGTGGGATAAGTTCAGTGAGGGTGAAGTTACATAATGTGATGATTGGCAATGATCACAGATTGGATTATGCTGGATTAGTTACCTTTATGGTCATTTCGGCCAAGAACACTGCTGTGAAAATATAGTTGGAGAGAGTGAGGAAAATCCGTTCCTGTTGAAAGAAAGAGAGAGGGAGGGAGGGAGGGAGAGAGAGAGAGAGGAGAGAGAGATGGGATTAAAAGTCTCACTTATCAAGCTTTTCAAGAAACAACACCCAAATAAATGGAAGATCAAACTTTTCCTTTTCTAATCTATCTTGCTTAGCACCCTGGACAGTTGCCAGATATTGAGCTGAGATAGAAATCTTTTTTTTATAATATTCTGCCTTGCTCCTGTCATGACTTGTGATGTCATTCTAGTTGTCCCAAAAATTCAGCATACATAGAGGGACATACGAGAAACGGGAAGGCATAAACACAATATCATTCTTTCTTAATCTTATAGGATGGGCAGAAACAACTCTTGGAAACTTAAGCCTTACCTTCTTATATGCTTCCTATATCGAGGCTTCACCCTCTTATATGTCTAGGCCAGTGGTGGGATTCAATTTTTTTTTACTACCGCTTCTGTGGGTGTGGCTTGGTGGGCATGNCAGAGGAAGGATACTGTAAAATCCCCATTCAGAGGTGGCATTTGCCAGTTCTCTGAAC
>AZIM01000429.1:32450-48476 GCA_000516915.1 Ophiophagus hannah | reverse complement strand
ACCTGCTGAATACCACCTCTGGTCTAGGCCAAAGCACTTACTCTGTCATTGAGCTACAGGTTCTTCCCCTGTGAAAATGAATGTCCAGGATTTTTGACTACACACAATCCTGTGTCATCCATACAGGTACAATACAATACAACTTATGACCACAATCAGGACCACAACTTCTGATGCTAAGCGATGCAATTGTTAAGTGAGTTATACCTGATTTTGCAACCTTTTTTCCAGAGTTAAGCATATCACAACAGTATTTTACACAAATCATAAGGTCATTAAGTGAATCTGGCTTCCTTCATTGACTTTGCTTGTCAATGAAGGAAGATTGTAAATAGTGGTCATTTGACTCCATGACACTGCAGCCATTCTGAATACAAGCCAGTTGCAAAACACCTGATTTTTGATCACATAACTTTGGGGATCCTGCAACGGTCATAAGTGTGAGGACTGGTCATAAGTCACTTTTTTCAGCACATAAGTTCGAATGGTTGTAAAACAAATGATTGTTAAGTCAAGGACTACCTGTACAATAGCTACTGTATTTTGATGTAGCTGTTGTGAGCCATGCTGTCTCTTGTGCGTATTGTGTGGGCCAAGAAGGATCATAAAAATTTCCAGATTCACATTAAGATGCACAAGTACTGTTCTTTCAGCTAAAGTAAAATGTGTTTTCTACCTTTATTTAAAAGCAGTGGGTGGTTCAGAAATAGAATTGTAGTGAGAATTCTTGCCAATGTTGCTCCTTTCATCAGTAAATAAAAGAACAATAGTGCTACATTAATTTACAAACTGCAAGGGAATTATACAGCTGAAACAAAAATATAAGCAGATGCAATGTGAGTTTCAAAACAATTATAAATCCAGTTAGCCAGTTCTGAACAGGCGGACAAATCCTTATTTATTCCAGTAACCTACCTTAAGTGAACAAAACCTCATTCTTTCTCTATAACTGCCTGTTACCTTGAACTAAGTTTTATATTTCCCTCTTAGTTGCCTCAGTATTAGTGGGTGATTAGCTCCACTCAAGATTTTAGTGTTTCAGGAGGAAGATGGTGCCAAAAGCTATTTATGTCACCAGAAACAGCTTGATTATATAGGTGGTAAGCTTCCAGTTTGTATAGCTTTTATGTTACACATCACTATAAACATGCAAGATGTATTAGAATACATTTACCAAATTTATTTTCATAATAAAGTCTCTCTTGTTATTCTTTCCATTTTATGAAGAGCTGAAAACACCCTGACAACTCACAGCTCATCCCAAAGATAAGGAATCTGATGTCTTCATACTATTTTGAATGATAATGCCCACAAATTCCTGCTGGGCCTATGGATACTGTAGTCCATGATGTCTGGATGGCATCAGATTGACTGTCTTAGCCAAAATTATTAGCTGTCATATAATCCTCTGGACCACACTATTATGGATAAATTAAATGGCTCTAACAACAAAAATAAACAAAAGTAGCTAAAGCAATGCCTCCTAATAGTGATGTTTAAAGAAATTATCATTTAGATCAGTATTTCTCAAGCTTGGTAATTTAAGATATGTGGATTTCAACTCCCAGAATTCTCCAGCCACAGGATCCAGCCATTTGTCTGAAATCCAGGGGTTGGATTAGAAGACCTCCAAACAGATGTATGCATTCAGAGTTGGTTCCTTCCAACTCTGTTATTCTGTTAGAACTGGCAAATTCATTTGCTAAGGTAGGAAGGCATGTTTTTAGGAATCAATGAAACACCATTCTTTCTGCAAGAAATAGTCTATAGTAAAACAGACAACAGTATGAGGCAACAGCAAAGGATTCAACTCTGAATGCATACATCTGTATTCAAAAATAAGTCCCATTCATTGCAAGAAGGCTTGCTCTTAAGCAAGCAAGCATAACGTTTTATTTTCATAATAATGTCTCTCTTGTTATTGTTCCCATTTTACTGAAATGAAAAGCCTGCATCTGCTTCTAGTTACTGACTGCAAGTAATTCCATTTTAATACACTGCTCCCAGTTGGAAAAACAGTTTGATGTATTGGTATCAAGGGCTACTTTTCCTCAAAGTAGAATGAGCATGAGGATGTGGCACAATTTTGCTCAGTCAATTTATTTAAACTATAGACCATAACAAAATCACAGTATTATTTTAAAATATCCAAGATCATAAAATTTTCTTAATCATAGCCCTAAATCATTTGACATAATTTTAAATATTTATTTAAAATATGACCCTACATAAATTTAAATAAAATTGCTCCATTATCCTAANATATTAATTAATATCTCTAAAATCTATTTTTTCATGGTTTGAATCCTTGCAGAAAAGTACCAATCCCAGTAAAACTTATACATTCTTGTTACTTGCTATACAATCGAAACTCAAAAAGCAGAAATTTTAGTGGCTGATTCTCAACACAGAAAGCATTTCAGTAGCTGACACCGAAATGCTTTACTGAAATGTTTCACTTGCAGATTTCAGAGGACCCCAGAGTGCCACAATAATTGCTTATTCAACTTGCCAAATATGCATTTAACATCAGTTTTTCTTTATTCATAAGCAGCCAAATGTTTTATGCTGCCTGAAATGAATACATTTTCTCTTTATGTGAGTTTTGCATATTATTAAGTCGGTACCCCTAAACAAACTTACAGGAAAGCAAGCCCCACCAAACTTTGGGCATATGTTGAAGTAAACATGCATTTCCAGGCGATAATAACTCAATATGAAATCACAGAATAGCAGATTAATGAGGGTTATCTGGTTGGCCCCTGACTGCTTGGAAGATCTGGCTTGGAAAAGAAATTATGCAAATCTAGCAAAACAAACCTGACAAGAGAACTAAAATCTTCATTCGTATCAGTATTGAGATAGAGACAAATGAAGGAAAAAAATTGGCAAAAACAATCATTCTCTTTTTCTCCTCTCTTGCCACACTGGAATACAAGTGCAGACAAAGAACCAAAGCCAGAACTAGACCAAAAAAGAGGAAGAAAAGGTTTTGAATATTTATTGAAGAAAATCATGACAGACAGCATTACTAGGTCAAGTAAGCTAATTCTGCTCAGAGAAAAAGGATGCATCTCCTTTTTGCCTGACAAAAAAGAAGAAATCTTGATGTCTTTACCTATAGATGTTGTTCTTGGATACCACGAAGTAAAATATAGGCAGTTTGGCCAGGGCAAAATTAAGAATGGTGAAAACCTTTCCTTTTTCCTTCCTTCTACTGCTGGGAAAGGAACATTGCTTGCTGGAATTAATAACACACACTTAAAAGCTACCACCCCTCCACACACACCCCCCTACCCCCAAACCAGACAATTACAAACAGATGAGTTCTAAGTTTCATTTGTAGCCAACACCCCTAGTCTAACAGCAGGGACTAAAAGCAGCACTTGCAATAGAATTTTCACTTAAATCTCCCTTGGAGGCTAACTGTGCATCCATAATAGACAGATGCACAACTAAGTTGCTAGGGCTCTGTGGCAGATCAACAAATTCCACCAGGATGAGGACTGAAGCCAGTTTTCAGTCGGAATTGAACACTATAGCTTGGATTTAGCTGGAGAGCCTCCTTAGCAAGTCAAGATGCTGATGTTGCTTGGATACAAGTACTAGCACTGCCTGTGTGCTTGCTTTCGTGACCCCATAATACTTGCTCAA
Source organism: Ophiophagus hannah (assembly GCA_000516915.1). Lineage (NCBI taxonomy): Eukaryota > Metazoa > Chordata > Lepidosauria > Squamata > Elapidae > Ophiophagus > Ophiophagus hannah. The sequence continues at coordinate 44,822 of AZIM01000429.1, read as the reverse complement.
AGCACTCTGTATTTGCAAGGGGGGGGGGGACAGGGCCAGATTCAAATCAGGTTTAAATCTCTAACCTTCCCTTTTCTCCTGAAGAATATAAGTGTGATAAAGAACATTCATTTCTTTACCAGTTCTATGGGAGTATGCATCCTATGCAGTTTCCAAGAAAACAGTTGCATGTTGCATTTTGGTTTGAAAAAGCAACATAGAGTATGCTTTTCTTCTATAAGTGGGTATGTTTTTGACTCCTGGTGACTGTCTGGACAAGACCCTGCAGTTTTCTTGGCAAGGTTTTTTTCCAAAGTGCTTTACCATTTCCTGTGCTTCCTAGGGCTTAGAGAGAATGACCGGCAGAAGGTCACCTAGCTGCCTTTGTACCTAAGGTAGGACCAGAATTCACAGTCTCCTGGTTTCTAACCTGATGCCTTAGCCCAGTGCTTCCTAAACCTGAGTAAACTGGATAATAGTGGCTTTTCTTTGGATAACCATACACAAACCCATTACCCAAACCCAACAGGAACATTTAAATACAGATTTAAATAGAGATAGTCCTTGCTTTACAACCAGTAGTGGGATGCTGCCGGTTTGGACCAGTTCAGGTGAACCAGTATTTCTGACGATCAATTGGCCCCACCCTATCCTGACCTTTATTTCCTGCTTTGTTGCTCATCTCAATCGTGTGGCATAGCTGATCCCCCCCATTCTACTTACCATTGCTAACTTGGAAGGTAAGCAGCTGAGCTTCTAAATGCCCCATTTTCAGCGATGCACACTCACCGAACTGATTGTTAAACTGGCAGCATCCCACCACTGCTCACAACCATTTGTTTAGTGCCATTCAAAGTTAGAGCAGCACTGAAAAAAGTGACTTACAATCATTTTTCACACTTACAACCATTGCAGCATCCCTGTGGTTAGCAGGGATCATTGCAACCGGCATGTATTTATGATGGTTCAGTGTCCTGGGATCATGTAATCACATTTTGTAACCTTCTGACAAGCAAAGTCAACGAGGAAGCCAGATTCATTTCACAATCATGTTACTAAATGAATTCCAGTGATTCACTTAACAACAGTGGCGAGAAAGGTCATAAAATGGGCCAAAACTCACTGAACAACTGTCTTGCTTAGGAATGGAAATTTTAGGCTCAATTGTTGTCATAAGTCAAAGATGTACAAAAGGACGTTCTGAGTAAAAAGGACCTTCTGATACCCTTTTTGGGTAATGAAAAAAAAAAAAAGCTTGAGAAGCGCTACCTTAACCAAGGTACACCTTTAAGTGGCTTTTCATGAATCCTTCTTATTGTATCATTTTAAAAGCCCAGGTCTAGACATCACATGTTTCTAAGCTCTATAAGAAATGTTCAGTTCAATGGGATTGGGGAGGCAGGATGATCAAGCCTTGACAGTAATCAAACAGAAAAGGTATGCTGAGACAGCTGCCACACACATCTGCTCTAATCTTTTGTCTGGACTATCTCTTAGTACACATCAGGGTAATTTAATTTCACTCCATTTATTCCCTTTCATGCCCTCTGAGTTCCACCTTCTGTTGATAAAAGAAACCAATAGAAAGAACAAACATTGATAAAAGCCCCACATAAACTCAGCACCACAAAGCGGCTACGTTAATTGGAAGGTGATACAGTTTACTCACAGCACTGTGAGGCTCAATTTTGGGACGCTCCATTGCAATGGTGATACAGTTCAGGAAAATGATAACCAAGACGATGTGATCAAACATCTTGTGGGAAATGATTTTATTGCATATGACACGGAATCTAAAGGGAAGAGGAAGAGAAGTCACTGGAAATCTGTGCAAAGCAGAGAAACAATCCTCTTCCTTTTCTACTGATACTGGACTACCTTTTCCTTCCTGTTGTAAAAAAAACCCTGCAACTGCAATTAATTTTTGGAAACGGACCTTCCTTGTCAGGGACAAACCTCATTTGTCCTTGTCCTCGTCTTCTACCTCCTGCATGCAAATCATCAAATGAAAACCATCACCAAAATTTGTCTTGACATAAAGTACCCATCTTTCCCAAATTGTGAGATACTGCTCACATGTCATGAGGAATGAATGAATGAATGACTTTTGTGATCTAAAATAGGCATATGGAGAGCAGGCTGCCCAGCATTTGCTGCATGATTCACCCTTCTGGACTAGCTTCCTTGCAGTTGGACTCCACTGGAGGCTGGAGGTGGATAATTAGTTTCTTCTGCGGTACTGCCTTGGATCTGTTGGGACCATTTACCCACTCCTGATGGTCAACATGGTTCTTTTTATAAAAGAAATATTACAAGATGTTGCTAGCTCTGGTTCTTCACAAGCCAGTGGTTCATGCTTGCCATCTGGCAATTAAAGGTATGAGTAGGAAGACTGTCATTAGATTCAAACACTGGCAAAGATTCTGAGTTCCTCAATCTCACGCATTCCCCAGGTTCATCACTATCCTGACCTTCAAAAAATTATGAAAAGGTGTTGGCCATAACCATAATTTTTTTTTGTAGATAATCAAGGAAGGAAATAAGGAAGGAAGAAAAAAAATACTTTGGTCAAAAGTAGGAAATGGAGAAGAAACAATACAGGTAGTCCTTGACTTACAACCATTCATTTAGGGACTGTCTGAAGTTACAATGGCACTGAAAAAAGTGACTTATGACTGGTTTTCGCAACTATAGCAGTACCCAAAAATCACGTGATTAAAATTCAGATATTTGGCAACTGGCATGTATTTATGATCGCCATCTGTAATCTTCCCAACTATCCTCCAACAAGCAAAGTCAATGAGGGAAGACAGATTCATTTAACAATCACATACTTTGCTTAACAACTGCAGCAATTCACTTAACAATTGTGGCAAAAATGATTGTAAAATGGGGTGCAACTCACTTAACAACTGTTTTGCTTAGCAATGTTGATCTCAATTGTTGTTGTAAATCAAAGACTTCCTGTAAAGAATATATGCTGGGAGAAGAAAAGACTGGTTAGGAGGGGAAACAAGAGAGAACTGGAAGGTGGAGAACTCAGAATTGTGTATGAGGACTCCCCAAAAAGATCTTGCCCAATCTTTCCTTTAACCCTCAGAACTACAGAAGATTAAATTAATCACATTTATAAAAAGTTGTAGGGAAGGCAGTTGAACCCTAGAGGAAAAGCATTCTTACTTGTTCTGAGAATAAACCGCTCTTGAAACTGTTAGCAATATTTGATGAGAATTCTGAGAATAGAGTCCCAACATATTGGGAAGGAAATAGGTTGGAAAAGGCCAAATTAGAGCTTTGATGTAAGTTCCTTTTTTCCTAGTAACCTCTAAAGTTAAACCAGCCCTGTTCAAGCTGGTGTCTTCCAGATGTGCTGACACTCATACTAACTTGGAATTCTGGGAGCTATACTCCCAATACATCTGGAAGACACCAGCTTGGCAAAAGATGGGCTAAAAGAACCAGAAAAGGGGTAAAGGTCATAGGAACAATTTCTCAGTCAAGCAAGCAGCAACTCGAGGGAAGGAAATTACAACTAAAAAAAATCCCTACTCTCTCTCAGTATATAGTAGTTTATTCTAATTTGCGTCCACCTGCTTTAACCTTGAAGAGGGGAATGATGGATTATTCATTTAGCTGGACTTTACATTTCTTTTAAGTATGACATTTTATGAAGTAAAAAGGCAAATTAGCATTTCAAACATTTGTTAAATTTGTAATTACTTTGAGGCATATTTATGGAAGCCTCATGTGATGCTGGAAAAAATCCCCCTCCCATACTCATATAACCCAAAGGATGTAAAAACACTTTACAGTGATCCAGGGACACAAAATTGCTGAAGCTACTCTGTTCAAAATATTATGTCCAATTTACTCTGACATTAGCGTATGATGAAGATATTTTGGGGATCCATTTGGTGGTAATTTTTATGGCTATATATGTGTGAGAGAGAGACAGAGAGGGAGAGAAAGTGTGTGTATTTAATGTAAAGTGAGATTCTAGCAGAAATTTTCAGCAAAGTATTTGTTCCCCAGGAAAAGTTTAAAAACTGTCTTATATTAAATTTGGTTATAACAGAAAAGAATATATGTAGCTCAGGATCGAACTGTGGAATCTTTGGTGCTATCTGAGCTTGGTTGTTTGCTTGCAGACATTTCATTACCTGACTAGGTACTATCATCAGTGCCAGCAAGAGTGAGGTTTGCTTATCTGGGTATTGGCTGCTGAAGGAGATGGTCTTTTTCGTTTCTTTTTTAGGTTTTTGCTGAGCACTATGGCTAATTTGTCAGAATGCCAAGGTTCCAGGAATTCCGTAGCGGTTTTGGATTTAGCTTGGTCTAGGATGTTTAGAGTTTTCCCATTGAAATTTGAGTTGAGTCTATAAGTTTGGTTATGCATACTTTGCATTGACTGCCGGCTGATCTGCTTGGTTTCAGATAGGAATTTCTAACACCAGCTAGAGATGCTTGGGATTGATTTTGTGCTCCATTCTTTTCCCCAATTATCTGGATCAAATAACTGGTTCTAGAAGAATGGTATCTCCTATTTGAAATTGGGAAGTTTTAGCAGTAGACAAAGTCCCTCAGGGTCCAGAAAGTTTCTGATTCCTTCCAGAGTATAATAGAAAAACTTAACTTTGTGTAGCAATACTACAATACAATATACAATACTACATTGATATTGCTGGTGGGAAGGTTTTATAAGATGAGGGTAGTGTTGGCATACTATGCAAGGATTTTAGGGGCCATAGATGGTAGGTAAGGTGAAAACAGATAAGCAGCTGAGCAAAGCTAGAAATAATTTAATAGTTGTTGCTGCTGCTACTGTGATATACTATTTTATAGTATGACATAATTGTCTGGAAACTTTGTTCTTTCTCTACATTGGTAGCAAATCTTCAGGATCCTTCCTTCATACTAGATACTCCCTTAAAATGGAAATATCATAGATCCCAGGACTTTTGGCATGCCAATCACATGCCTTGTCACTGGGTTATAGTTTTCCCCTTAAATCATTCTCTGTTATGATTTGCAGATTACAACATATATTAATTGTCCTCTCAGAAACATTAGATGCATTAGATGCAGCACCTGTGAATACTGGTGCAAATCTTTTAGATAGGAAGGCCTCTTTCACCATTTTGGCCTCTGAGAGTTCTGCAGGAATATTGGGATTGCTACCCTCAGCAAACATTAAGCCCAGCATGTTCCAACATACTTCCAGCAATCAAATATGGGTTGCCTTACTTAGACTGAGGAGCAAAGATGTAGACAGACCAGGAATCTCTCTCCTTGCACCAGGAAGGGAGGCGTGCCCTTATCCAAACCTTCATGCGATCCTTTTTACTCTTAAAGAGAAAGAGAGAGAGAGAGAGAGAGAGAGAGAACGTCATTGAGAAATCAGTCATTCTACACTGAAAACCAGGATCTGAAAACCAGACAGCAGATCAGTGAAGAGTTCATATATTTCTTTAATTAGCAACAGCAATACCACTTTACAGTGCTTTACAGCCCTCTCTAAGCAGTTTACAGAGTCAGACTATTGCCCCCAACAATCTGGGTCCTCANNTTATCAACCTCGGAAGGATGGAAGGCTGAGTNNACCTTGAGCTGGTCAGGATCAAACTCCTAGAGTGAGCAGTAAGTTGGCCTGTAATACTGTATTCTAACCACTGCGCCACCATGGCTCTTATTTCTGTTTTTCTGCCACCAGTCCTGACTATATTTTGCTGGTCTTCAAGCGAAGATCATCTCTGACTAGGACATCTAGGTTGTAAACCATGAACTAAAACAAACAAAGCTACCTTTCAATCCTTTACATAGGTAGTCCTCGACTTACAATAGTTCATGTAGTGACTGTTCAAAATTACAACGGCACTGAAAAACTGACATGACAGTTTTTTACACTTACAATCATTGCAGCATCCTCAATTCCTCATGGTCACATAATCAAAATTCAGACACTTCACAACTGACTCATATTTACTGTATGACGGTTGCACTGACCTCAGTTCATGCAATCACCTTTTGCTACCCTCTGACAAGCAAAGTCAATGGGGAAGCCAAATTCACTTCACAACCGCCTCTCTAACTTAACGGCACTGATTCACTTAACAACTGTGGCAAGAAGGGTCTAAAATGGGGCAAAATTCAGTTAACTAATGTCTCGCTTAGCAACAGAAATTTTATATTCAATTGTGGTCGTAAGTTGAGGATTACCTCAACTTAGTGTTGTTATGGGAACACAATGGTGTGGAATGGAAGCAAATAATGCATATCCCTTTCAACTCCATACAGGGAAGGAAGAAAATATATGTAAAATACACAGGCTCAACATCTTACACATCTCAGCTACAGGCAAAATGACAGAATTGTGCTGCAATTGCAGGTGGCCAGCTATGACTGCAATAATTTCCTCATTGCATAAAATGAAGCTGCTCCCCTTATATTTGCTTCCTGGAAAGTCCTAGAATGTGGCCATCCACAGTACTGCAGAGGTAAAGGAGCCTATTCCTCTTTAAGAGTGCATCAATCCTCTAAAAACAGGATTACCCTGTCAGGAAGCAAACAAACACAAGCTAAGTTTCCATACCACACATTTTGATATGGCTTTGTACAAAAAAAAAAAATCAAGCCAGATTGTCTCCAGGGATATGGATGTCGTATGGGGTCAGTATAGGATTTCTGCTGCTACCTGCATTGTCACAGAAAGAGTTATATTGTGGATAAATTTTCCAACACCAATTCTACAGTGAAAAGAGAACGTATGTTTGTGTGTGTAGGCAAAAATTAAACAATGTCAAAAAATATCCTGAAGTGAAAAATACTTCAGTTCTCTTTTACCTCAAAAAGCTCTTTATATTATGAAGTCCAGCTTTCAGGTATAGGCTCAGGCATATGACTAATTCAATACCTCTGGCAGAATTTTAGAAGCCAAATGTAGCTGAATCAAAATATGTCATCTGCTTATAACTCCAACATGGAGTTTACAAAGGAATATTCTCAGAGATAGACATTGCCCAAAAGCATAAGAGAAAAAAATTCAACAAAGCTTGAATTTGCTAGCGCTATTATTATATGGGTCAAGTCACTATGATATAAAATCACAGTCTGCTGGAAAGCAAATTATGCCAAGTGAGACAAATCAAATCAAAGAAGTTCCCAAGGTGGCAAATGTAAACTTAAAATTATAAAATTCTAAGCATTAAAATATTAGCTACAAGCTAGAAAACTATTCTTCGTTTCAGCTCTGAAAAACTTGACAGCACTCTTGTTGCTTATTATTCAGAGCTCAGTGAGCATGCATTGTTTGAAACAAATGATTACATTTCAAATTAAATATATTTCTAGTCATTGGGAATTTATGAAGAGTTTGCCAATTAAAGTCAACCTATGGCATAATCATATGTTATCTCTCCTGAGCTGCATGGTGGGAAAGCAGAGTGTTTCCTGTTCCAGGCATTAAGATAGCAGTAGTTTGTATTAGACAATTAGGCAAATTGGAGGAGAAGTCCTGTGCCATAAATCTTTGGTCCTTATTGCTGTGCCCACAACTGCAATTTCTAACAAAAGAATAGCAATTATACAGATTGTGTATAACAGAAAAAGGAGATGGAGAAGGAGAAGGAGAAGGAGAAGGAGAAGGAGAAGAGAAGTAGCAGCAGCTGTAGGCTCTTCATGGAATTTCATATGAAATCTGGTTTCTAAACATGATGATTCCAATTATTTAATACATGATGATTTGGATTCAATCCCTTCTCCATAGTCCAGTCGGGCATTTGCACTATTAGGAGGCAACAAAATATTAACCCATCATGTACGGACAGACCTTTTGCTGCTGAAAGAGGATCCTGTTGCAAACAGACGACTAGAAAAACAATAGCGTAAAGTGTCCTGGTCAATAAGAGCCAAAATCAATGACTTGTATGACCAAAACACGTGCATAAGATTTCCCTGGCAGGTGGATGCAATATTAGTAGTAAGATATATAAACAAGAAAAGTAAACAATCCCAGTATTAAAGTTCATGCATTTTACTCTAGGGCCATCAATGCTAGAGGGACTTCATTAAAAAAAAAAATCTCTCTTACAGCAGGACAAATCCCAGTTCAAAAATGTATACTGTTCTGCAATTATTTTAAAAGGACACTGCTTTAAATGTCAAGTTAAAGGATACATTTTTCTATCGATACTTGAACCATCTCCAGACAATATCAGAAGTCTCTGGGGCAACTGTTAGGTTTGGATATATAGGGTAAATTAATAGAAATAATTTGTTGATCAGTTCTATCTAATGAGATAGGAACTTCCTTTTGGTGTAGATGTTCAAACGTTGACTCTTAATAATTTGTTGTCCTCCACTCAGTGCCTTGCAGTGATGGTAAATTTGAACATAATTCAGAAAGGTAATGGCTGCAAGGCATCTGATTGGAGAAGGCAGCTAGACCTTAAGAAAGCAATTTTACCTATATCCCAGTAATAGTTGGTTATAACGTATAACAGTACTGTTACTGATGTGGTATTTCACCACATCAATCGACTCCCATTCCTTTCTTTTTCCTTACAAAGTTGTTACTATTTAGACAGTTCTATAACAGGAAACTGCAAATACCCATCAAAGCCATCAGGTTTGGATGGACCATGCTGTCCTCAAATACCAGGACCAGAAGCAAAGCAGCCCCCCGCAATCCCCAATGAATCTCAACATTTCTTAAAAATAAGCAAAACTGTGTTTCTTTTGGATACTTGTCAATAAATTCAAGATCTATTAGTATAATAGAACTGAACAAGTATATACTATGAGCTCAGTTTAGTACCTTATTAGCACCAGATACTAGACTAGAATTGGCTTGCTGGCTTTGGGCCAGTCACTCTTTCTCAGCCCACTAACCTCATAACATTGCTGTTGTGCAGAAAATAGGAAGAAGTAGAAGGACGGAATATGTTTACTGCCTTGAGTTGTTTATAAAAATAATAAAGGTGGCAAATAAATTTAAAAAAGAGCACTGTGATGAAAATGCTTGGGGATGAACAGTATTCTGGTATAAAAACACTACTTGTCAACTCAAATATGAACTGTTCAGATTATATGGATAAATACAGTATATGAGGATGGTTATAAGGGCTTTGTGTGATCAGATCTACCAATCACACAAAGCCTTTATAAGCAGAACACCGACACAGACATCTCCTAAATTCTGCCGAAGATGTTATCTAGCCTGGTAACGAAACATTTGGAAACCAACCCAAAAGCTCGAAGAACAAGCCTTCACCCTCATCCTATACCCGAGCTACAGATATTCGCCACAAAATACAATATATCTTTGCCCTTTGATTCTTTGCTCCATAACAAAAAATATGCAGTATTTTGTTCAGTGACTAAACCCGTGGTTGCCATAGAGCACTGTTTAACTTCTATCCTGCCCAAAGAAGGTTTGCATCTACGGTGGAGCACCTGATTCTCCAATGTCAATCAAACTAACTTAATCAGGAATTATTATTAAAAGATGTTGGGGCCACATGAAGTCTTAGCCAGAAAGCTTCCCTGGGGACATCGACAAATAACTGTAATTTGGTCTTGATTATTTTGCAATTGGGTTTTGAGTTTCAAAAACACCTTTTATTCAAAGCATTACATTAAGGAGACTCTGTAGTTAAGTTAAAACCAGTCAGTGGTCTAGAATCCTCTTTTTATTTATATATTTATAAATATATAATATATTTATATATATTGGTTTGGGTTTGTTATTATTTTTTCCTAATCAAGCCATTAAAAGGCTAAATGAGATAACAAAGGCGGAGAGAGAAGAATCCCATTTTCTGTCTATCAATCTTCATTTGTTTTGTCTAGAAGAGATGATGGAAATATATGCAGTCAAACGTTTTCTTATGTTTGGACTCTCCTGAGCAACATATTGTACATGCGCAGATTCAATATTTTTCATGGTTTAAAAAAAAGTTCTTCAGACTCAGTTCTCCCAACCTAGAGTTCTCTGGATGTATTGGACTACATGTTCCATCACTTGCTATTTATTGTTGTTTATAATATTCAGTGCTGGTTGAGGATTATAGACATTGGCATCCAGTATATTTGAGAAACATCAAGTGGAACAAGAGTGCTGCAATGTAATTTGAGTTTCTCTCCTTGCAAAGACTAGAAGTGCTAGCTTACTTACAATCAGCTTGATTGCTTCTAGAGTTCACATTATGTTCAAAGTGATGGCTCAATTATTTTATTCAAACCACATCCACTTCAGAAGACACACCTGGTCAGCATGAATAAAGATGTAGGAGAAGAAAACACAGCAATAAATGCATTTGAGATAGTAAATATTGTGAAGAGAAACTGAATTTTAGGAATGCAAGCCAAGTCAAGAATGAACATATGAACTCCCAAAACCAGCCTATGGTGCACCTGCTTCATTTTTTAAAATACCAATGGTATTTTACATATATAGGAACTAATTTGGTATAGAGGCTAAGGTATCCAGTGAGAAACCAGAGATCCTGAGTTCTAGTCCTACCTTAAGCATGAAACCACTGGGTTACCCTGGGCCAGTCACTCCCTCTCAGCCTTAAGTAACAGGCAATGGCAAAAATACTTCCAAAAAGGTATTTTGTCAAGAAAACTTCAGGAATCTATTCAGACAGGAATTAAATGCTGATGTAAAGGCACATTTTATTTAGACAGGTAATGAATACATTGGAACTGAAACTGTCATAGCTAAGTGAGGTGGTTGTAAAGTGTGACCTCACAACTATGCCACTTAGTGATGGCAATCTGAGATGCTGTCATTAAGTGAGGACCTCCTGTGATGACAACTTCTGATATCTGTCAGTTTCCTCATTAACTTTGCCTGTCAGAAGCTGGCGGGGAACACCAGGAATCATATCATGTGGGCTCTATGACAATTCACCATGGCCAACTCACCATGGCCAACTCGCCATGGGACAATTCACTGAAGAACAAGAGTTACGCTAATACCAAAGAAATGATGGAAAAGAACCATTAAACAAAGGATGCCAAAGGAGGGATAGAATGAAATGTGAGTGACAAAAATTAAAATAACTTTTTATTTGTTTTAAATCATTAAATTGAACTGTTCAATTGTCCTGCGGTGAGTTGTCCTGTGGCAAGTTGGCAAATTGACTGTGGCAAGCTGGAAAAGGCAAGTTGGCTGTAGTGAGTTAGCCGCAGTGAGTTGGCTGCAGTGAGTTGTCCCATTCCGTATTATGTGACTGCAAGTCTATGGAGATTCTTCAGCTCTGACATCCCTACCATCCAGTCAGAGCTGAAGAANTGACTGCATGATGTCATAATTTTGATCCAGCTGCTGAGTGCCTAGCTTGCAAATGTGGGAATGCCGCAATACTGGAACTTGCAAATGTGGGAATGCCGCAATACTGGAACTTGGAGGACCAATTGAAGGTTCAAACAGTTGCTGAATGTATGGAGGTGACCTGAGGGTTACCTGATATTGACAGGGATTTTTTTTAAGCCTTCATGGAGTTTCCATTCCATTCCATTCCATACTAGAAATGTACTAAATAAAGCAGAAGTGCTTCTGGTCAGAAGAAAGGCAGGCATAAAAATTTGGGAGTAAAGCTGCTCCAGAAATTTGCGATCCTAAAAGATCAGATTAATAGCTTGAGAGGGTCCTTGATATTTTACTGATGTTGATTTTCGGGGAGGGTGAAACAGACAGGAGTGTATTTGAACAGCCATACTTAGTGCTCTAGCTTAATTTTAACTGAGTTGACTTGACTTTTCTTTAAATCCTAGTTTGATCATATCTATATGATTATTGTGTACTTAAAAGGGCTAACTCTGAACAGCAGATGGTTAGATGTACAAAATATTGCACCTGAGTGTGTTATTTGGAGATCATATTATGTCAATATTGAAAGATCCAAACTGGTTACTAATTGTTTTCTGGGTTCTGCTCAAGATAATGATTTTAATCTTAATAGTTTTAATGGTTTACAGTATTACAAATTAAGAGACTGTCTTATAATGCCATATGTTACTATTAAATTATAAGAAAGGGCCACTCATTTTTTCTGTATTGTACTCACACAGTATATTTAAAATTAGATTTAGATTTTAATGGACTTATATGCCACCCTATCTCCCAAAGGGACTCAGGGCGGCTCACACAATAAAAACAACAAGAATACAATCAACATAATTAAAAAGCTATTAAACCCAAAAGTCCAATCAGATTAAAAAACATTAAAACTAACAATAAAAGAACACCCCCTACCCCCCCACCCCATTCAGTCTAGGCCAGCCTGTTGAAATAACCAAGTATTGAGGTCATGGTGGAAAGAGCGGCGATCCGGGGCCAAGCGAAGGTCCAGGGGAAGTTGATTCCATAGGGTGGGCTCTCCCACAGAG
>AZIM01000429.1:17132-31898 GCA_000516915.1 Ophiophagus hannah | reverse complement strand
GAGTGGGGTGCTGACTCCGGAGCCTTCAGAGCTTGGCAGCAGCGAAGCACAGGACCCAGGGGAGCCTGTTCCCAGTGTGCATGTGCGCAGAGCTGCTAGAAGGTGAGAGCAGCTGAAACAAAAGGGGTGACTCAGGAGTAAAGCTGGGAGGTGATTGCCCCTCCCTTAAGGGATAAAGGACAGGCAAAGATGATGAAACCTTTGCAGGAAGCAAAGTAATTCATTTGGTTCAGATTCATTCTTGAAGCTCTTTGTAATTTGGTTGGTTTTTTTTCCTAGTTCATTTGATACTTCTGTTATTGGCNTCTGTTATTGGCAGCACTTCACAGAAAAGAAAGATGGGTGCTTATCTTGAGGGACTGTTTGAGATTAATTCCAACTGGGAATGAAAACAATTCCCAGCATTGCAACAAAACAAGTCTTGTTTTTAAAATAAGCATGTGCGTAGTTATGGTCTAGGAAGCCTTGGTCGGTACAGTTCTTCCATTATTTTTTTCACTCTTTGTGCTTTGTATGATGATTTTTGAGCAAGAACATTCAATCAATCAGTCCATCAGTCCCACCAACCAACCACCTTTTCTGGTTGGGAAGCTACAGTACAGGTTTTTTACATGGTGAAACAGACTGGCTCCAGGTTGGCAAAGAAGTGAAACAAGACCATAAACTTGCCTCTTATTTATTCAACCTATATGCAAAAATGTGTATTAAGGGAAGTTAGTGTAGTTATAAAATATTTAGAAGAAAAATCTATAACCCGCTCTATGCTGATGATACTACACTGATAGCTGAAAATGCAAATAATCTATAAGCCCTAATAATAAAATTCAAGGAGCACAGTGAAAAATGGGGCTAAATTTAAAAATGAATGACAACAAGTAGAGCATCCACCCACAGGACAGACAATGAAGATACTGAAGTGGTGAATAGATTCAGCCTTTTTGGATCAACTATCAGTAATCAGTCAATAAATGTGTCATAGACTAGCACTTGCTGGAGCCTTGTAGCTTGCACAATGCTGATATTTATGGGTGTAAACACATTGTGGAATTTGAATATCTTTTCCAAGTCCTTTAGGGCTGCTCCACCAAGTGATGAAGACAAGTCAAATAGTTTTTTTAAAATGACAAGGCTGAAAAATCAGCTACTGAATATTTCAGGGTCATACTAGATTTGGCACAATTACAGTTTATTTGTTAACTATGCAATATAAACAGGAAATGAAGGGAAGGCTGAATAGTCTTTGAAGGGTGCTTTTTGCTGTACTTCAGTTACCAATGGAGTCCTTCTTAGAAAGTCCACTTAGTCCACTTAGTCTATATTTACCTAACAAAAACATTAGTGCATACTGCTTTTGTTATGCATGATGAAAGTGCGTAATTAATGGCATGTCTACCTTGGTCCTTCCTCAGTCTCAACAACATCTTTTTTTATAGTGTGCTGACCAAAGCTGGATGCAGTATTCTAGGTGTGATTTACTAAGGCTTTATAAAGTGGTATTAGTACCTCACTTGATCTTGATTGCATCCCTCTATTAATGCAACGTAGGATTGCATTGGCATTGGCTGCACAGTCTTCCAGCCCATTCATTTTCTGTACTTAAAGCTTATATTCTTGCTCACTTCACCATTGTTTTTAAACGTGATGTTGTAGAATTGGAGTTTGACAGATCGGAATCAATTTCATCAAGTCTTAATTGTTTTTGAGGCTAATTAATTTACTATCATTATCTAGCATGGTGCTGTCATGCAGTCCTCCCTTGCCATTCCAGGAGCCAGGGCTACACAACCTCTCTAGTTGCCCTTGGTCACATTTAAACTGTAGATTTTTGTCTTGCAATTTGCTTCTTTATAACCATCTCTGATGGTTTTTCTGTTGTCTTGAGTAGCACTGGAATTTAATGTGTCTCACTACAAATGGCAGAGTTTTACTGTCAAGTAAAGCTAATGTAGCTTTATCTTTATCAGTTTCAGATTGCCAGTGACTTTTTCTCTTATTTTTAGTACCGTGCCTACTGATGTTAACTAGCATTTCTTAAATGTCGTCTTACTGGCTCAGAAAAAAACACATAATTAATGAGCCTACTGCCTTTTTATATTGACATTAATACAAAGATTTCTGTGGCCCCATGAGACAAAGAAACCAATTTTTGCCCTTACTTAGGAATCTTAATAATAGTTAATGGTAGAAGAAATCACCCACTTGAAATTAAGGAGATTATATAGCCCTTTGAAAAAAAAGGCTAATATCCCCCCCTACCTCTTTCTGTGTTTGTGAAGAATATCTTGCTGAAGGCAATCAAGTTAATGCTGGTAATGAAGCTCTCACATCATTTACCAAACAAACCACAGATTCTTGGGCTAATGGAGCCTGAGTTTGCTCTCCTCCTTCCTGTTCTGACACGAAAAAGAAGGGGGAAAAGGCTGAGCATTCTCTCTAACCCCCAAACAGACAAGATTTCTGTTGTACAGCCGTACTGTTAAGAAGAGTGATACAGCTAGCACAGATCCAATCTGTAGCCCTAAGCTGGCCTTAACCTTTAGCTGTCATAGAAGATATTCTCCTGTGATGAAATAAGATTTAATAACTAATATAGGTTGCTTTTCTGGATTATCTTATCCTTTGCTCAGGCCAAACTCTAACCAGGGCTAGCTCTGATTATAAAAAATATTTTTTTTCAAGCTCACAGCTGGAATAAGGCAGAAAATGGTTGTGTCCGGCAATGTATTGGTCAATATGCCATTCTCCTTACTTTCCAATGAAAACAGGAAAGGGAAACTGAAAAAGATGTGTATATATACACATCTATATGTAAGAACCTTAGATACCCAGCTGATCACCCTCTTTCTTGCAAGCCATAGCGCATATTTAGCTATTTATTTACTTGCTCATTTGCCAAATATATCTAAGAAGAATCCCCACAAACATTCATAAGATGGTGCATATTAAAATATCCTCACTCCAAATCAGCAGTGCTTGGAACTGAATATATCATGGATGATCTTGAGTACAGGTTTTCTTACATGACTACCATGCTCCTTAGCATAAGGATGGCTGAAGGTGGCATGAAATCTACCCAGATGATTGATATGATACAGAAGATTTATAATTTTCCTCTTTATCCATAATATTTGGATACTGGCTTTGGGAAACTAGCTATCAAAATATCATGTCTATGATAGCTGGTTTCCCAAAGCCAGTATCCAAATGTTTTTGGATCTCATCTTCTTCTCCCTACAACTGTTTTTCCCCCTAGCTGGCATCTTGCATGTGAATTGAATTCATAGTCCATAATACTTTAGCCATGCTGGCTGGAGATTGTGGTGATTGAAGTCCAGAATATCTAGCACACAGTAAAACTGAGAGGAACAGAGTGGCATTGCCAGCATCTCATTGATTTAGGTCCAAATTGGATTTTTTTTTGTAATTACCTAGTAGGCTATCTCAAAGACAATGTTCTAGAATTCATGGGAGAAACTGATTCAAGAAGACGATATATGAAGATTATGTGATAATGAGGGGAGAGCTAGAGTAAAGAAAAAAAGGAAGGAAGTTGGAATCATATAGAACAGGGGTGTCAACTCGATTTCATTGAGGGCCAAATGGAGAGCCAAGAGGGCATGGCTAGGGGACATGGCCAGCTCAACATCAGTCATGTCAGGGGTGCCTGTGGTGGCTTTTCCGCCAGAGAAAATGGACTCCCGAGCTCCGTTTTAGCCTGCAATGGTCTCCTGCAGCCTTCTACCAGCAAAAATGGAGCTCAGGAGAGCTGACTGCAGCCCTCCCAAGCTCCGTTTTTGCTAGCAGAGGCACTGTGGGCTGGTCCTTAGCTGTCTCCAGGGCAGCCCCATGGGCTAGATCTAAGCACCCCACAGGCTGGATCCAGCCTGTGGACCTTGAGTTTGACACCCCTGATATAGAACTTCTAGATATTTTTGGCCAAATGACCACTTAAGTTTAAGTATTTGTGTCAGCTCTGCCAATAATGATATATTATTATATACTGTGATATATTTATGTGACATGACACGATCTCTTATGGGCATGTTAAAGTTATGACCCCTGTGATTTCTCTAGCTTACATGCTTCAGTTATTTATTAATGAATAAATATGTCAGTGCCCAAAAGGTAAGAATATATTGGCATATGTTATGCTTCTGCAAATTAACAAGGATCAAACCATTTCACTCTCTTCTACAGCAAACAATCCAAACACAAGCAAAAAAGGTGCCAAGTAAGCTGGCTGTCACTTACTAAATTGCCTTCATCATCCAAGTCATCACATTCTGGGAGCGGATCGTCCAAATGAAGCTGTTGAATCAGGACTCTTGAGGTGGCTTTGCCATTGTAGTCTGCTGCAGAGCTGTGGCTGCTATGGATGCTACTGGTCCGGTAAAGAGAAGGCACCTGCAGGGTATCTTGGAAGTCAAAGGAGCCTTTGGTTTCTAGTGACTCCATGCGGTGAGGTATAGAGCCATTGATGCTCCCAGTCCTGCTGGATTGCTCTTCGTCTGAGCTTTCCCCTTCCTCTGAACTCTGCTTCCCGTCCCCTGACAAAAGTGATTTATGCTCACTGCTCTGGTTTGTACGGCGTTTCAAGCTAGGTGCCCGCCCAATGCTGTTCCAGCTCGACCTGCGGCTGTTCCAGCTACTTCCTGCACTCCATGGGCTATGTGGAGAACTCCGGGCACTGACCTGAAGTGATGCAAGTGAGAACACAAAGGATATCAACAGAATGCTAGAAGCAATAACTCAGTTAACAGTGCTAAAAAGGCATCCAAATTAATTTTAAAATATGCTGTCAAACTGGGAGCAAAGGGCGAGAAGCAAAGGATACAAGGGAGAAGGTGAGCCACATACCGGGGATTTGAGATCAAATGTATTAGGATCCATGGAGATGCCACTGGCTCTTCGGGAACCATAGTCCTGAGCCACTTCTCCATAGATGGCACTTTTTGGCATGGACATGGGTGTAGCAGCCGTATGAATGATAAGTGGAGGAGTCAAGCTCTTCTTTAGCTCTGGGCGGTCACAAAGAGCCATCACTGAAAAAAATAAGAAACAAAACATTTGTATCATGCCCTATATAGTCAGAGACAAGATCAGGATAATTTTCATATGTGTCTTGATCATTCCTCTTTCTTATGTCTCTTAATTTTCTAATACAAGACTCTAAAAACTTCATTTTCCAGGTTCTCTGGTCCTTTTCCCATGAATGAATGCTCGTGAATCACCAACAGCATTTTTCCCTACTCTTACTTTAAGATACTACCAAGGCCAGCTTCCTCTCTGTAGTATGCAAGATGGACAGCAATCACATCTAGCAGAGGTGTTCTAGAAATGGTCTCCTTGTTGTTCTTGAACTGCAACCACTATTGTTTTTCTATCACAGAAATCAGGATTTAATGAGTTTTAACCTATGATGGCCATAGATTTTTCATTCTTAAGATACACTCAGAGCAATCTTTTCTCTTCACTTTTTATCATAGAGAGATTTCTGTCCCAAATATGAACTTTACATGGTATGTTGAGCCATACATCATATTCAAAATTATCAACATTATGCCATTCTCCCCTCTCGTTGTTGAGCTCCTCCATGAAGAGAATCTTTCTCAAGACATTTCTTACTCCTATTAACTGAAGCTATAAACAAACACACACACACACACACACACACACTTATTACTACTACTACTACTACAGCTACTACTACTACTACAGCTACTGTATGTGCACTACCAAAAATCTGGTAGATTTTGCCCCTAGATAGTAATAGAGGCATCTCAACCCCTTTGCTGCCTTCTAATGATGAATCAGATTTTTGCAGTCCATTTAGATATTCCTAAGGAAATTAATTCAGACACCTTATATAAAGATGTCTGTGGAGATTCTCAGTCATCCAGTCATTGCCTCAAAGGTGCTTTTTTCTTCTTTAAAAGGCAACTCAACTGTTTTTTTTTTCCTTGAGGAGGAAGAAGAAAACGTTTTGCTTCTCTTCCAAGAAGCTTCATCATCCCACCCACACCAGAACTGATGAAGTTTCTTGTGGGAAGCAAAACATTTTCTTCTTCTTTCTGAAGGAGAAAACATCCCACTTNCACTTTTGAGACATTTTATAAGGACTGAGCTCTCTGGAAAAGGCTCTAATGATGGGAAAGGTGGAAGGAAAGAGAAGAAGAGGACAACCAGCAGCAAGATGGATGGACTTAGTTATGATGATTATAGGTGTTATCTCTGGAAGACTTGAAGGACCAGGTTGAAGATATGTAGACAATCCTGAGCGAAACTATTTTTGTGACTGCTAAGAGTTTATACCAACATATAAAAGATAATCAAATGCATACTAAAGAAAGATAATGTATTTCCTCTTTTTCTGCCTTTTTTATACTTTATAGCCAAGAAAATAAAAATACATGAAGTTTCATGTAACAAATGGAAAAAATTTCTTTGCAGGAAAAACAGCAGTAATCATATTGTTACTTACAAGCTGGATTTGAAAAATTTTTCTTAAGTCCACACTCTTCTTCCAAACTATGGGGGAAAAGTTCCCCCTCAGAATCAGACTTAGTAGCATCCCCCTAGAGAAAAACAAAGTGCCTTAGCCAGCAGGAAAAATAGGATAAGTTACCTGGCCATTCCCCATCTGAATAAGATAACTCTTTCTCCCCTCAGACACAAGAATCACTGCTTCACTGAACTGTTGCCACAGTAGGACACCACCTTCCACAATAGGAGGCATGCAAATATTTAATTCCACATCTGTAGTCCAGTTTCACTACACAATACACTTTTGGAAAGGGGCACTAAAGCAGCTAAAGACTTGAGAGAAGCAAAAACAATTGGTTTAACCTCATTCTGCTAGACACTCGGCCTGGAAGCATAGTTAACTCCTAGGCTTCTAATATTCCTTCCCCTTCCCCGAGGTCTTCAAAGGAATCTCTACACATCTTAATTCCCAAGCATTTATCACTCCTTCTACGCTAATCAATAACTTAGCCCGAACACAATAGTTTTACCCAGACATCTGAAAGTATGCCTTGGTTTTTATATTGACTAAATGAAGGTGGTGGAGAAGGCAGAAATTATAGTTGAATGCAGCCTTGAATCAAAATGTACTGTATATACTTTTCAGATTGATTCCTATAAAATACAGAACCATTCATCTGAATAGTTGAAAGGTACAAGGCAGGGATCAATTCCACCCCCACCCCCCGCCAATCCACAGAACCACTGCAGTTTCCTACAACACCCTAACTTTTACCTCTTGAAATTGGTTAATCAGAGATCTGGTTGAGAAGGATGAAATCTGAAGCAGGCATCTATTTTAGTAATATGATTTGGGGGATGGGTATTTTGCGGCTGGGCCTGTCCTTGATTTAATTCATCCAGTCATTAGGATGAATTGAAGGGTTGTCCCTCAAAAATAATTTTTGGCTTCTGATGGTAAAATCAGAACCAACAGTCTGTAAATAATGGCCATTCACCATACTGTCAAGGTTCTTTTATCAAATGATAATGCAATTCATAAGACCTTTTTCTACTAGAGGGTTATCCTAGATTTTTTTTAATGTTCAATGGTAATTGTCTTTGTCTCCTTCATTTTCTTTTTTGACCTTGTTTTTAAACCAAGCATTATTACCATTTTGGACCCCATCTCTGGGCTAATCAAATGATAATAGGGATATATATATATATATTAAGACGCTACACTAAGTCACATGTGGTTTGGTTTTGCTTTAATGTGTTTTGTGAATAAGCACTGTAGCTTATAAGCCATGGTTAATGACTAACTATGATATTTGAACTCACTTAACTTTGGTTTATTGAGGAAACTACAATTAAGCAGTCATGGCTTAATGTAATTTAATAACCTATTATATGAACCAGGAAGAGGATAGCCCAGAAGGACTGAAGGCTGCTTTTTTGGCAATTCTGACCCAAGATAGCTTCATAAAGACAGTCAACAGAAGAAATAAATAGGTGATAACACACACACACACACACATACACAACCTTATGAAATCAGGAAAGAAAGGCAATTAACCCAGCAAAATACAATAAGATCCATGCTGCTGTACTAAAAAGCTTTAGCTCACCATGATGGCACTTGATGCTTGAAAAAACTTGAAAAGTGGAACGGGTTTGGTTGGGAGGATAATGTTCAATAGCAGACTTTTTAAATTAATTGAAAATTTAGCCTGATTAGCATCCAGGTGACATCATCAATGTACTGACCTTTATTTTTCCAGTTAAATGTGTGCTTGTGTATCTACATAGATAAACATATCTGCAAGGCATTTCTCTCCAATCAAGCTGTGGACTTTTTAAAGATGTATCTTGCATCTAAGCACAGGGAACTCACAAATAGGAAACCCTGCACCTTTCTATACCTATTCAGCCCTTGGAAAACATAAAACAGGGAAAGAGCATGAGTTCTGCATGATGGTCCCTGCACAATGGTCCATTTGGGTTTGGCTGCTGATCATAAGGCTTGAAAGAAAACCCCCTACTTGACAAGGATCTTCCTTGCATTTGACATCCAGTGAATTGTATCTGAATTCATTTAAACATGATTCCACCAGTTTCCACTCAAATCTTCCCCACTAACACTTAGAGGGCAGGAACAAGGCAATGAAGCCAGCATGCACATCCTTGGGCTCCTTCCAACAGGACAGAATCCTGTTTTTGAGGGTTAAACTAAAACTATTCTAAGCAAATTTTGATTACCTGACTTCATGGTAGGTGGGGCCATT
Organism: Ophiophagus hannah; assembly: GCA_000516915.1. Taxonomy (NCBI): domain Eukaryota; kingdom Metazoa; phylum Chordata; class Lepidosauria; order Squamata; family Elapidae; genus Ophiophagus; species Ophiophagus hannah. Next base: position 23,148 of record AZIM01000429.1, on the reverse strand, counting down.
AAAAAAATGCTTCTGAAGAATACAGAACACTCAGTTAAGATGAACTTGTGACTAGATTTCTATTCTGACTAGAGTTAAGTTGATGTTGCTTTCTTTGGATATTTTCCCAATCAACATACTAGAAGTCATCTGCTTCTTTTAATGATAAAATAAGGCTAAAAGCAGTAATCCATTCACATCTGCAGCTCATGGATTAATTCATTAGTAATTCTGTTAGGTCTTACCCATATTTCTTCATAAAGCAGTATAAGAAGTACAGTATAAAAAAAGATAAAGTAATTTTCTCTTAGTGGTTGCCCTAATGCATATTAATTTAAGTGTAGCATTTCAGTCTTTCATGATTAACTGATCCCTTACACCAAAATAATTGAGTCCAATGTAAAGGATGGTCTTTATTTATTTTGTGTTGCTTAAAAGTCATAATGGAAATGGTCCCTTGAGAATGATCCTCAGAATTCATAATGTGGTTGTGACATAGCTGCCCATTTCTCTTTATTGAGACAGTGCATTTGAGCTCATTTTCTCAATAACAGATGATTAACTTGAGCTAAATTGCAATCTTAATTAAATATTTATGCTGTAAACCACCCAAAGTCATCTGACACAAGATGGGCAGTAAATAAATTTCATAATAAACTAAAAATATTTCCAAAATATTATCTCTGTTCATATGCTTCAAAATCTAATGGATAATGGATTGGCTTTAAGCTTGGAGAATTTAGAATGCCCACATGAAGGACTGTATCCTGTCAACAAACTTTTCCTGCAATTGAAATCTGACTTAACAAGGATTGCGTGAATGTGAGAAAAATGCCTGTGCAGACCTTTGCTTTTACAGTTTTTATTAAACATGCAAATTAAATATATGTATATTATATTACAAATCATGTAAAATGATCCTGGGTCCATATCACAAAAAGTACCTTCACAAATGTTTGAAGATAATGCTTGTTAAAAACTCAAAAAAGCATTACTGATACTGCTCAGTAAAATCATCCTTACTTTAAAATAAGGGAGTCTGCATGCAAGCCTTTCAATAACATTGCAATTGGCAAAAATGGAATTCAATATGTTTTTTTCTTCTTCTTCATTTTTTTAGTCTGTGTTCCAAATAGGTTTTTTAGTTATTAGGTGACAGTTTGTCTGATGTGATATTTAATACAAGTGCCAGTGTATTTTATCCTCCCTCCCTTCAGCACCAAACCGATTTTTTTTACATCATCCTGCCATAGAACCCAACAGCAACTTGAAAATGCTAAGCACACTAATTTACCACAGGCAAGCCTTACCCACCTAGGTTCCTGAAGAAATTACCTGTTTTTTCACTCCTAGTTTGCCTTTCTGAATGAAAAAGGCATTAGGTGAGCAAAGGTATAGTTTGTTCATGATAAGCATGAGTTGTGCCAGGAACTGACCAGTATGTAGGGAAGGCAGCCTATGGCTATAACAGCTGTCCTGACTCTGGTGCTCTCCAGAAGTGTGCATCATGCTGGCCAGAGGATTCTGTGGTTTCAATACCTCTGGAAAGCACCAGGTTGGAGAAATCTGGGCAGTCAAAAAAAGGATCTAAACAGAAGCCCCAACTTCCAATACCAGAAGAAACTGAGAAAAACAGGGAAGGACAGATTTATAATAGAACAAGGCAATGGCAAGGATGACAGAATTTGTGATGTGCTTGATTTCATAGATCTAAGGCAGGGAAGTAGATTTGCATGATGCCAATATCTGATGCATACACGCGTATGTTGTCTTTTTTATTCATTTTTAAAAGACTGTAACAGTATTCTACCAACATTTTATAAATCCTTTAAGAACGATTTATATTCCTCTTTTTTTCCTGACCTCTCCTATGTACCCCTTTTTCTAACCTCCAGCCAATAAAAAAAATTCCCTAAGGTCTCTGGTTATGTATTATATATGCTGTCAGTAGCTGCCTCGATTCTAGAATGGCCTTTTTCAGGACAGAGTCTTCTCACATATGAACATCCACAAAGCATGCTTGATTTTAGGTCTCGTCTGTCTTTGATATGTTTTCCTAGTGTCTCTGTCTCTCTCTCTTTTTCTCTCTCATTTTTAAAAAGAGAGTCAGCATTGGCATGCAAAAGGGTTAAGTGACAATTTGTAAGGCATGTCTATAAGGGAGATTATGGTGTGCAACTATATGCTTTATATTTTCTTAGAATTCATGTTGGGCATATGGGTAAGTTTCTTACTGATCTGAATGAACTCTGGGTCTACATTCATATTCCTTTGTTGTTGGTAACACAACTGAGAAAGCTGAAACAATAATACTCTGTGTCTAAAAATTAGAACCTATATTCATTAAATATCAGTGCATATTAATAGGTAGATGTAAGTAACAATCAATTATCTTGCCCAATCAAAACCAAAGTTACAGCAAGCGGCAAGTATTTCTATCCATCTGTGAGGATCCATCTGTAAAGGGCAATGGTCATTGCTAGGCTTCTAAGTTGGTAGGAAGTTCAAGATCTTCCTCTTTTAGAAATGTTGGTAGGGGGACTAAAGTTTATGGAAAGGATTCTTAATAAGTAGGAGTCTAAAAGAGGTTTTCGCTCATTGGAGAGATATTCTCTTAATTCCCTCAAAGAAGGAAGAGACTTAAAATCAAGATCAACTTGACAATGAGAACAAATTCATAACCAAACATCTATCGTAATGAGAACAGTGGCAATGATGTGACTGCTCACAACACAGAGACAGAGAGACAGGCAGAGAGAGAGAGAGATTGAGGGAGAGAAAACTATCAGACAAAGCTTGTGGTGTTCATGCCAGATTTTACGTACCACTGACGAGTCGACAGGCAGCTGAATACAGCTTAACTGCCTACTCGCTGCTTCCCGTTTGGTGATTTCCTGAAGTAAAAATGAGGAAGGAAGGTGAGGGGATGGAAGGAAGGCAGGAAGGAGGTGGAATTTTCAAATTGTATAAATCTTAACATCAAAATTGAGAGAGTGGATAAAAGGGTAATAAACATATTGGGGGGAAAAAGAATAATAATAGGAATGGAAGAGAAGGGGAAGGTACCCATTGCAGTAAATTTTGTACCATGGAGAAATTACACTACCCCTGAGTTCTCTGATGTAACCAAATTCAGCTCTGAATACCATTGATTCAAGCTCTTGAGAAGACATTTATGGACACATAATCCAGATCTTTAAATTAGGAGCTCTGTTCATATTTATGGCTTATATGTGAACATCTGTTAAAATTATGTTCAAAATATGTTGTTTCCCTCTGCAACAACCAAAGAGATATGATAAAAGGGGACAAGAGGACCGTTACAAAGTTGTAGTGTTTAAACAACATTTCTCCATAACTTAGAGTTGGTTAAAAATATGTCCAATCATGTAGCCTAGTTTCTCCCTCCCTATGCAGCTTTAGATGCCACTAGTTGTTTACAGTTTGTCTTGTGATGGTAAAGATCCCAAGACAAATGTAGAACCTGATAGCTACCTAGATATAAATTTGGGCAGGTTTTTGTTTTTTTGCAATAGTACAGGAGGGTTGCCCTTACTATGTTTGGGGTCTTTAAAAAATTTCTAAACCTTGGCTGCAACCCTGGGATTTTCTGCTGGTCTTACATTCAAGTACAAACCAAGTGGAGTTTTGCTTAGCTTCTGATCGAACAGGCAAGGTTAGCCAAATACTACCCTTTGCTAAAGTTGCAGAAGTATAGACAGAGTAAAGTACCTGCTTACTGATCATTCAAATGAAGATTCCACATGCTTTGTTATTAACAAGGGACATTAATCTTCAAGGACTTTTAACTAAAACATTGTAGCAATAATTCAAAATTATAAAAAACCATTTATATTAATACAATAGCAATAGCACTTAGGCTTATATACCACTCCACAGTGCTTTACAGCACTCTCTGTGCGGTTTACAGTCAGCAAATTGCCCCCAACAATCTGGCTCCTCATTTTATCGACCTTGGAAGGATGGAAGTCTGAGTCAACCTTGAGCCCCATCAGGATTGAATTTCTGGCAGTAGGCAGAGTTAGCCTGAAATACTGCATTCTAACCACTGCACCACCATGGCTCCTATATTAAGACAAACTCTTGTGGATTAAAGATGATACATGGGTTTTACTTTAAGTATGCTCCAATTATATTTGGCAGAATCATTGGTAGAATTCCATTTTTATACAGCATGTCATGCTTTAGGAGTTTTAACAAATCAAATACAGTTGCAGTTATTTAATAGTCATCCATCTGACAATTACTTTTAAAAATAAAGGCTATAGAGCCTTTTCCAACTTGATGCCCTTGAGATATGTGAGATTACAGTTAGAGACAGAATTTCTAATCAGAATCTGATTGGGGAAGGAAAAAAGTGTCTTTCAGTTCCTAGGAGAAGACAAATATAAAAAATGCTATATATAAAAAATCATAATAAAAACATTTTCTGTTTCTGGAAACTGAAAATGTTGATCCCCTCTTTGATTTAAGGAATTGGATTAATTATTCTGGCTGTACTTCAAGTCTGCATTTCTTAGAGGAAGACAAAAAGCATTTTGGAACACCAAGTGAGCACCATATTTGTTAAGTCAGCCATATTTTGCTGTACAAATGGACAGTTTCGATAATTTTTTACTTTGTTACACAGACAATTATCTCTTTTCAGAGATGGCTGACTATGGATGCGGCAGTGGAGTTCAATTCTAGTGTGTTACTGCCCATTATTTATTTATTTATATATCCAATTAATTATCTTAACTTTTTATTCAGTTCAAGATGACCATTTTTTTTTTATTCAAGGGTGAAAAATATGAGCTCTAGGTTCAAAGAAAGCCTAATACCCCTAGAAAGACTAACTCGCCTTGTGGATGAAAACTACTGAAAAAGAGCAGTCAGCTAAATTTTGCACTTAAGCAGCAAAAAAATAAGATCTATTAGAATAATTTGGACAACCGTATTTCAGGTTACACGGTGAAATAAAAACATTTTTCAAATAGCCCTTTCGATCATACCATTCAATAAGTTCACAAGCAAAGTAAGAACTTTTCAATTAATATTAATGTCCAAACCAGGAATCTATAAATAACAACTTTAGAGCAACAACAACAACCAAAAGACGTAATATTGCTGATATACTGTACTACTTTCCTGCTATATTTTTTTCTTACTCTGCTACCTTACTGTTAATGACAAAATGGGAAATTGTTGTTAATGGAAGATTTTCTGGTAGGCTGCTAATTTGCAGAAAGGGAGGAATGAAGAAGTGGAAGTCAATCTAAAATGTGATTGTCTGAACTGTGAAATCCATTTCGTGTCTTTTTTAACTGCTGTGTGGAAATGTGTTTGTGTGTCAGAAAAAGTAAAACATCAGAACTACATTGAAGCCCAAGATATGACCAGGGACTTTCTTTAAAAAATGTTACTGAGTGTTGAGTGAAGGTCAAGCAAATCACTTTCTTGCTTCCATCTTTGACATCCTGTTGTTTTAGCTGGCTTTCCCCAATCTAGTGCTGCCCAGATAGATGTTTGGCTGTAGCTCTCAGAAATGGATAGCCAGCATGGTGCTGGCTGGAGACAAAAGGAGCTGAAGTCCAACATAATATGGAAAGTATCAGATTGGGGGTGCTGACACCTGCCATCATTGCTTACTACTTGCTTTGTGCTAGGAGAAAAAAAAGCAGCAGGAGATAAACTAGGAATTTTCAAAGACAAGCACAGAATCTGTAGGGAACATGAAAGGATTGCCAATAAAAAATACGTTCCACAGATAATGTTATCATGTAGTCCCCCAGGAGAATAGCTTTATCGCTGAAAGGTTCTCTCGTTGGTATCCTATGTTTCTTTCTTAGATAAAGTCACCAGGGCATAAATCTGACAGCTCACTCTGTCATTTTTGTATTCTATAGTCTTTATCAAACTGAGCCCTCCCCTTGCATTACTATTTTATGCAATATAAAAGAATAACATGCAGAAGGTCCAATGAAAATAAAGTCCCACTGAGATACTGCTAGCAATGAGCCCTCTGCACACATAA
>AZIM01000428.1:309556-319783 GCA_000516915.1 Ophiophagus hannah | reverse complement strand
CAGGGGAAGGATACTATAAAATCTCCATTCAGAGGTGGTATTTGCTGGTTCTCCGAACNCAGAACCTGCTGAATACCATCTCTGGCTAGAATGATCAGGAACCTGATTAAGTTTACATTTGGTGCACAGTTTGTCTCTCAGTTCATTTCAGGGTGATTAAAGTCCCCCCATTACTACTTTGGTGTGTTTTCTACATACATTTGTTAACTGACTATCAAAAAGTTCATCTATTTCTTCTGCTTGGTTGGGTGGCCTATAGGCCTATGGCAATGTCATTCTCCCCCCCCCCCCTTATATATTAACCCATATACATTCTAGGAGGCTTTCCTTCTTGGTTTTATGCATTTCTGTATAGAAATACTGATCTGTTATAAATAATGCAACTCTACCTCCTCTTTTGTTAGGTCTGTTTCTTTTGAGCAGTTTATAACCTTCCAACATTACCACATTCCAGTCTTGAGTTTCATCTTATCAAGTTTCAGTAATGGCAACTATATCTGCCCTTGTGTACTAGTAGTTCAATTTCACCCTATATACCGGGGTGTCAAACTCACATCTTCACGGCAGTGTCAGATGACGTATCGAGACTTTTTTCCCCTTTGCTAAACCAGGTGTAGACATGGCCAATGCATGATGCATCCGGCCCATGGGCCAGGCATTTGACAGCCCTGATATATACCTATGTAACCTATATTAGCTATATAACCTATATCAAACCTATATAACCATCATATTAGAACCAACAAATGTAATTCAGAGCTCCCAATCGCATAAGCTTTTTTGCCTACAGACTCTATAAGTACAATGGAAAACCGTCTTGTTTCTTAATTGCACTTAATTGTGTAAGAGTAATATTTTATTGTGAATGTTGTTTTATTCAAAGATGCCTGTAACAACCATTTCTTTAATAAACTAAATTTGTTTGGCTTGGTTGGAGTTTTCAAATGATTTCTACAGAAGCTTTGGCATTTTATTCTGTTTGAAGTAATTTATTAAGCACCAGATATATAGAGAGAGATTTGATTTCACATCCATAAATATGAGCTTAAAGGACTAATATAGAAAGAAAGACATAATGGAAGTCCTTCAATATATAGCTTTTGTATCTATATATTGTTTCTTTTGTTACTGTGAATAACAGTCTTCCCCTCTTTGCACATTTGTGTGTTATAGTATTTTGAACTTGTTAGTTATATTTGAAAAGTATAGTTTTTATCAGCATTTATGCACAGTATGGGCTGGACTTTCATCCTGATCCCTAAGGTGATTTTTTTTCACACCCTGAATCAGAGAAGAGATTAGGTCATTATCTACCCTTCTCTGCAGGAATCTGTTATCTTTCATCACAGGCTTAGTTCCATAGCATTTTACATGCAGGTTGGCTTCTTTTCATTCTTTTCTTTGCCTTTTGAGACAGCTGATAAAGTGCCAAGCCATGGGAGTACTTTCCCTTTCACTGTTTTCATTGCATAAGTTCCAATCCTGCAATTTGGATGGCATAAGTGGTTGCATAAAATGGAGGGGAGTGGAATCACAGTTGCACTGTGGGAAGACTCTTGCTGAAGGGGAAAAGTTCTTTTACTTTTATTTCTAGAAAATTAAAGCAGTGAAAGATGTGTGCGTAAATATACTGCCTGAAAGGTGGATCAGCGGGGATGCGATAGCATTGCTAGAGAACTTTGGGCTTCTCTGGGACTATGGTTAAAAACAAAAGGTAATGTGCCTACCATCAACTTTTACGTGTGTGTGTGTGTGTGTGTACATGTGCGTGTAAGTACTGGTAAGTATCTCAAGTTGCCCAGACATGATGGCAATGGCAAGAAACAAATCATTTAGCTCTGATGCATAATTCAGTAGTTGCAGCTCAGCTACATATATACATACAAATTTCTGAAGCTACAAAGATATAAACTAGAGGGAGAATCACATTAACCTAGCAAGAAACCCCTGTGCTGTGAGTGCTAATTTCCAGTTTGTAAAATTCCATATGCTTTTGGTCCTTCAAGCCACTCTTTTGAGTTTATTTTAATTGAAGCAATCAATAAAAATGAAAATGACTTGAAATAATATCAAGAAAAAGATAAAAATATATGTAATCTTAAAGAGAAATACACTTAAACATCTATATTCAATATTTTCCCTCATAAAAAGAGGTATTTGTATAGATGAATGTTATCTGTAGAAAAAACAGCTTAATATATGTAAGATATTGAGACTGGATTAGAGCAGAAGGTTCCTTTATAGGATTATAGGATTCTTCCAAGCTCTTTTTCTATACTAATATGTCAGCCAATTTTCTATACTTTAACAAAGCAATAAGAAAATAAAAAGAAACATTAGCTTTGTGGGGAAAAAACAGTATTATTTTTTGTATTGTGTTGGAAGTCTTTGGAAATATGTACAAACCAGTATCAGGATTAATGTTTTAATGCTTTTCCAGATTTCCTCAAAGACCTTTGATCATCTGTGCACAATACAGGATAGATAGAAATTTACTTTGAACAAATCCTTATCTTTGTTTCTTATCTATCTATCTACCCGCCTATATCAGGAGACAGAAAAACCTGAAAGATATAAGCCATGGAGATACATTAAACTTATTCAGAAATAAAGAGTAGAGCACAGAAGATTTTCAAAAGAGCTAGCAGGAAAAACAAGAGGAAAAAGATTGTTTTAAAAGAGCTTCTTTTAAAGATTTCAGAGGTATGGTATAGTACAGATTGCAGAGATTCTTCAGTCAATTTTCTGTCCATGTGACATATATAACAAACATGACATTAAGCACAGAAGGCTTAATATCTATCCCCACCCCGGGCTTCATTACACTCTGTCTTCCCGTGTTCCTTATCTTTCCCTATGCAAGCCAAATTCATTTATTTAATATACTGCACAATTTCCTTCGTCCAAGTGAAAAACCTTTAAAGGCCTCTTGTGTGATTTTAAACAATTGGCTTTAACAATTGGACGGTTCTATCACTTTGTACATTGTGTTCATAATAAATGACAAATCTGTTAAATGCGGAATCTTTTTGGCATGGCTTACCTAAAGTCTGCCATTCTAATACCTTAATCTTCAGGTGGATCAAACAGAAAAAGTTGCACTATCTTGCAAAACAACATTCCCAGCACCATTCTTAAAGATTTTGAAAGAAATAAGCAACTGGTTGCTGTGATGGTTTGCTTGTGAGAAGAAATGTAGGAGAAGAAGTGTTATACTGTAAATATGAAGAGAACAACTACACAACCTTCATAGGAGGTCTCGGTGGTAAAAATTATTTGGTCTATTTTCACTGGAAGATAAAGGTGAAATAAAGAGGAAAACCACATCACTTGGAAAGTGACTCTGGAGAGTCACTGCCAATAAGTGTAATGAATGTTGAGCTAGCGATCTGAACATACGACAACTGTGTAATATTCCTGGCAAAAAATTCAGCTCACATAAACATAGTCCACTGTGATGTAAAGCTATAGCTGCCAAGAAGAACAATACCTTTGCACACAATCGCTGAGGTCTGGATTTAGGAGGTCCTTGACGCCATATATTCCCCTCTCTTTGAACCTCATAGCTTGGAGGCACATTGGATGGTGAGAGAAGCAACTTCTTTAGCTACAAAGGGAAACGGTGAAAGAAAGAGTCGAAATTCCTACATAAATGAACAGTAGTCACTTCTTTTTAAGTTCCCTAAATTCCCACACTCAAACACAATCACAGGATAAGTGAGGTAGAGGTCCAAACTAAAAGGCACAGTGTTAGTTAAATACTTTATTTTAACAGTCTATCTTTTCCTCCCACAGAATTATTTTAGCATTATTCGTACAACCCCACCCCACTTCTTCATATATCAGGGAGAGTATAAAAAACAAAGCATCAAAATCAAATATCAAAATCATAATCATGGTTGTCAGGGAAGGGTAAGAGGATAGAAGAGGCATGGTAGCTCAGTTGCTATGTTTAGGAGAAAGCTTTCAGTAGCAAACAGCATCTTATTTCTTTCATATAAAAAAAAATCTCATAGATTTGGAATGGTTCCATGGATATTCCCCATTATAGAAAGTGACAGCGAAGAAAGAAGTCCCCTTCCCCTGAGTAATAGTAGAATTTCATCATTTTCTTTAACACCCAGAAAAAAGATAAAGAATCATGAGGAAGATGCATCATGGAAAGACTGAAGGCCAGCAATAATTTGGCAAAGCCAAGCTTTAAAAAAAATACTGAATTTATTGCTGTGGTTAGTCTGACTTGCCATCCCATGAAAATAATAAAGAAATAGTAACTCCAATACATTATGGTATCCCAAATTCTTAGGAAGAACTCAATGCATATGGAGGCTGACACCAGCTAAAGAACTGGTAACAGTGATTTCACTTTTGTATACATAATGATAATTCAAAATCACAGCAAGCTTTCATTGATGGGTGGAAGAAATAAAATTTACTTCACATAATTGTATAAAGATAGGAATTATATATTATCTCAATAAGCCCTGAAAAAAAGGTTGACAATGTAAACATCATGCAACTTTTTGGAAACAGCATAACTGCCAGAATTGAAATTACTCCTTATAATGAATGGGTGGGGACCTGTGGCCCTTTTATGACTTGTGGACTTCAACTCATAGAATTCAGGAACAAGAAAGGCAGATTCTCCTAGTACTTTTAAATTTACTAGAAATCATTATTTCAAAATACTCTGCAAGTCCTTTCCAAAAAAAGCTTTCTAACATTTTTGGAAGTTCTTTCCAACATGACAACATAGGGATGGGTATGCTATGGGCCAGCCATAGTGGTTAGGGTAGAATTATATTTCAATATGACCTCATGGTACCTTAAAATACTAGCTAAGTTAAGCTAAATACAAGTATGTAGCATATTATTTTCTTCAGCCTAGAGACAAACAAATAGAAGCTGGGGTTGAAGAATGAATTTTTTCCAGTATGAAAATTTCAAATTTCTGACTCCTTTTTTAAGTGGCAAAGAGAGAAAAAACATGCCTTTATAGTTTAAAACAGCCTCTCAAATTTAGCATATTTTGATTTGCTGAGCCAAAGCTACAGCCAAAGCCCATGTTCCATAGCAGTTTGTGAAAAGATGCTGTTCCCACATTTAAACCAGGTTTAAAAAGACTGCTGGTAGGTTTCCAGACTCATGGCTGGTGGTATTAAATTGGTTTCTGAAAATTTGGAATATTCTTCTTCTCCTTTATCCTAATTTGTGATTTATTTTCAGATACTAATTTTAGTATGAATCAGGAAGTAGGCATAAGCTCCTGCCAAAGAAATCAATTGGATGTAACATTCTAACAAGGATTTCAATTAATTAATTCAACAGCTTATGAAGCAATCTGAAGAAACATTTTCTTTCTTAGTCTGAGGTGAGTTTTAGGATGTCTGTAAAACAGATATTATATTCCATGAAAAAAACCCAAATCTGAGTAAAATATTATTTTTAAATAACTGATAACACAATTTTTTTCTGATTACATGCCCAGAATGTCTGTTTTTTAAAAATAGAAATTCACATTCCCCATTCTCTCACTGAAGGCAAAATGGGAACCTTAACCAACCATTGACTCTGGTGGAAATATGGCAGCAAAAACAACTCTTTAAGGGTTGTCCAGAAACTCAAAACTCTCCTTAACAATTAAGCAAATGACAAATATTCAAAGTTCCCATAACCAAAATTTTAAAACTTTTTTAATACAAGTGCAATACTAATTTGATCCTCTAGTTGTAAACTTTTTACAATGACAAAACATTAAAAAGTTATTTCCTCAATTCTGCAACGTATACATCATATATATGTGTGTGTATATACACCCACATACACCCACATATACACACACCCACATATACACACACACACAGATTTGTGAAATATATATGTGTGTGTGTATCTGTGTGTATCTGTCTGTGTGTCTGTGTGTCTGTCTGTGTCCTCCTCCCCCCCCACCCCCGGTGTGATATGTAGACATATACAGGCAGCTTTGTGACATGGAAATGTGTACTTCTTACCACTAGATGCCACTATAACACTTTTAGGAATCATGAAATTCATTAATGGTAGATAACAGGGAAGTGGGATGGATGGGTGAGAGGCTACAATCTACAGCTATGTTCCTGGTATCCTGTGCAAATGTTCTGCTTGAAGTGAAGAATGCTCCTGTCCTCTATAAAAGCATATTTTGGGAAAGAACATTATGGAGTTTCATAGCTCCATAATGATCTTATCTTGTTAAATGAAACCTAGATTACAAGCAGCAGTATTTTCTATTATCAGAGAGGCTGTCATCCATAATATTCTTTTCTTTGCTCTCACCTGCTGGTTGGCTAATAATCATGTACTGAGGAATAGGAACCACAGAAAATCAACTGCAGATTGTTCTGCTACCTCATGGGAGGAGACTAGGATGATGCCTCAATTAAAAACTCAAAACTTCCCAGTTGTCAGTTTACCTTGGAAAAACAAGCCCCTTTACTGGAAGCAAGTTTCAAGACCCTTGGAAATTATATAGGCACTATGTGAGCTAAAGAGTTAAACTCAATTTCTGATGACTACATGGACATAACCATGGAACAGCAGTATAATATCTTGTATTTCGCAGTGATATCTGATGGTCTCTCATCCAAGTACTACTTAGTTCAATTTTTATCTCATTTGGTTTTCAAGACCAACTAAGATTGTCCAGAGGCAGCTATCAGCAGAGACTATGAAATCTCAGAACAATTTATTAAATTACTCTACTAGAACTGTGGTTTTAGAGAAAATACTGCATAACAGCTTGCCCTGTATCATGACTACTCATGCAAAGAAAATGTCACAATTTACAAAATCGTGTACATATCCTTAACAGATATGAAAGTGTGATGTAAGGAAAAATGTAAGAAATGAGAGAAAATATTGGAACAGTGGGTATCCCTAGAGTAGATAATATTTGAAATTAATACAGGTGGCCCTCGACTTACAATCACAATTGGGACCGGATTTCCAGTTGTAAGCTAAGGTACTCATGTGACAAGACACAATTTTAGGACACTTTCTGTGGTGGTCATTAATTGACTGCAGTCAGTAAATTAATCAACAATCATTAAGCAAATGCCATGGTCGTAAGTGCAAAGCCATTTTTCTGAACGGGCTTGCCGGAAACCAGCAAAAAATGCCAGAAAATCACAAAAAAACATTGCAAATTGTAGTCACGTGATCATAGGACAATGCAACCGGTTGTAAGGACAAGACAGTTGTCAAGCAGCCAAAATGGGGGTCATGTGATATGAAGAGTACGGTGTGAGGCCAGAAGTGCTTTGTGGGGTTTAAAGCACTTGTTGTGTGCCAGTCGTTAAATGGAGGACCAGATATACTGTGATGTGCTTAAGCCTTTCATGCACTAGCCCGCTCTTTGCCCTTTTTTTTCCATCCCAATCATATTCTTCCCAATGAGAATTACTATGGAGCAGATCAAATGAGAGCAACAATGTGGCACATGTATACGTATACAACAATAGATATAACGCTTTTGTACTGTTATAACTGTAAGCCTATAATGAAAAAATTCAGACCTTTGCTTCCTATCATACCCATGCAGCCGGATTATCAGAGGCGCATCCAAATCCACCTTAAACAGTAGTAAGTGGTTCTTACTAGAGACAGCTCATCAACCTCTTGGGCCACAGGAGGCCCCCTCGTGACTGGTGCAGCAGGATTGGGAGAGGGGATGGGTGAGGTGAAGCCGCTGTTGGGCATGTCCCCCTCGTCCATATTTTTGAAGGCAGCCAGACCCATGTCTTCTTCCTGAATGTCATCCAGTGTCTCAGTGAGAGCTGCCAGCAAAGCTTCATTCTCACTGTCGATAATCTGCTGGGAGGAGTCAGAAGGACATAGGAGAAAAAGAGAAATTAAGAAGAGATGTTTCCTAAACACAGTGTTTTTTACAAGATACAAACTCACTTGTAATCATATTCTAGTTATTTATATAGGAGAGTAGCCAGATGACTTTATATTCTTTTAAAAGCGGGCAGAGAAACTGGTAATACCATGGCATATTTATATTCAATACATACCTAACATTAAACATACAATAAACAGAAAGTTTGATCATACGGCTCTGAAGTTTTCTTTGGCCCTTTGTCCAATAAACAAACAAACAAACAAATTGATTTAAATTCTGACAAACACCCCATATCAACAACTATTACTGTAATTCAGGTCTAGATTTCTATTTCCAGTGTTGTATAGTCATACCCTTGCTTGCCCCAAACAGAATTCTTGATATTTTAATAGATACCAAATACTGGGGATAGAGCCAAGAAGAATATATACATTTTTAATAAACAGTGATTGATTACACACTGTATTTACAATCCTAGTGATACTAGCCTAAAATATAACAATAACAGGACAAGCCAAATAATAGATTTAATGTAATAACACCGGTAGAAACAGGGTTCCTAGTATTGTCAGGATTTGACAGTGCAAGCCATAACTCAGTTTGAATTCAAAGAGAAGCTGTGTTGAAGTTTCTTATTCCAGATAGTTACCACAATTCTTATGCTGAGGTAAACAAAGGACTCAGAACATAAAATATATGACATATAGGCAATGAGTCTGATCTATTTCTGTTTATTAAACCCCAGATAAGATCCCAAATTCATGCATTAATCAGATAATATTAGGAGTAAAAAATTCTGGTCTATCTATAAAACATTAAATATCATTTTTGAAAATATTAAAAAACTTAGGCTGTCCTAAGCAATTTAATGAGCATTAATTCTCATTGAATACAATGGACTTTTTAAAATTAAAATTCTTAGGATTAGATTAATATCTCTTTGATATCAAATAAAACATTACCCCTCAATTACTTGATGGCATCTTAATCTGCTACTCTTTCTTCTCTCATTTATATTAAAAAAATACAAATTGAAGTAGAGTATGGTAGGGTGGGGTAGGGTAGGGTAGGGTAGGGTAGAGTAGAGTAGAGTAGAGTAGAATAGAATCTAAAAGGGAGCCTGGAGGTCTTCCAGTTTTCTAGAATTTGTAGCTAGATAGTACTGAAATGTAATATTTTTTCACTTCTGGGCAACTCTTTCATATAGCAATCCAATTGGAAGCCACTAAAGTGGCTTCCAAATATAATAGCTGTATAGGATATATCTGATTAGAATCTTGTAAATCTTACAAAAAATTAATTTACCCAAAGCAATTAAAAATTGTGGAGATGTTTAATTATATTGTGGAGTGTTATTGAACTGCAAGTTAGTAAGCAATACTGTACTTAACCCTATATGCCTTATAACATGATTCCCTTGTCATGTTGCAATACCTAGCTAGCATTTCATTGCTTAACACAGTGGTTCTCAACCTGTCCGCGGGCCCCGGGTGGAGGGGGGTTCCACAAAGGCTTGAAGAAATGTTATGATCTGAAGTATTGAGTTAAGTATTACAGGTCCTTGGCCATAGTCTGTGGCTGCAAAAGGTATTTAAAGGGGGGCCATGGTGAAGAAAAGGTGAAGTCTTAACATACTTGCATAACTCTATGCTGCAATGAGGTACAGCCATCAAGGTGCTTTACTATTTTAGGATACTTAAAGAAAACATCTAATTCAAGTACAATACACCCTACCCTTACATGTAATTTCTATACTGCCTTTAAAGCTATAGCAGTGCTCACATGACACCCTGAAATATAAAGTAGCCAATTACATTTTAGCTTAGCCTGGAGCAAAACCCCCAGACTGTTTGATGTTTAAAATTCAGTGTGTTGTACAAACATGAAAATGGGTTAACAGAGCCAACTGCGATTAAATTCACTATGTGTGAGTCATGCTTAGATAGTAAGTTTGCTTAAAAACACAACAAATAATATTATACCAAATATAAGCAAATACTTAAATCAGATCCAGATCAGGGATCTACCATAAGAAATGCAGTTGCTTTATCCAACTTCTATACCCAATTCAGATTCCCAGCCTCTGCTGTTATCTCATTATCAAATCAAACAAATTAATTTATAATTTTGGACAATGTAAACTGCAGAGCCCTTTTTCCTGCATTCTCAGATGGAACTGCAGAAGAGGAAAGAATAAACAATTCTACACTAACCTTTGTTCTGGTCCTGATTTGGACATAGCTGATAATCACGTGTTCAAGTTATATGTAGTTGACCCTCAGCCTACCAGGCTAGTAATGGAAAGAAGGCTCTAGAGCAAGGGTGTCAAACTCGATTTCATTGAG
>AZIM01000428.1:299038-309224 GCA_000516915.1 Ophiophagus hannah | reverse complement strand
GCCTTGAGTTTGACACCTCTGCTCTAGAGACACAACACATTAAGTGTTGAAACCTAAATGCTGGGAGCACTGATATCACACTCACACACATACACACAGAGGAAAAGCTTAGCTGTCTAAAACATTAGATACCCTAGTCTAATCCAGTTAACGCTAATTCAAATACATGGCACAGTCTTGCCCACTGATGTGTTTAATTCAAAATTTATATGCATTTACTGTATATTTACTATTTACTGTGTATTTTCTTGCTGATAAGTGCATTTATTTATTATAGACTGATATAGGATTGTTTTCCACAAGCTATGCACTGTACATGCAGCATACTCTTTTCAGTTATACTGTAGATATTATATAATCACTTGTGGGTCTTTCTCATGCCCAAACATATGAACTGATTTTCAGATATTTAAATATGTAGTTTGTATTTAAAGAAGCAAAAAGTCTTCAGTGACTCTAGGTATATCCTTCGACTATCTGCAGCCATTATTCCTCCATAAGAGTGAAGTCATTAACCAACACCCCCCCCCTGCAAGTCATGTTACATATGACAGCACCAAGAAGAAAAGCACCAAGAATGTAGTATTCTTTGAGAAGATATTTTTCTTCTAATATTGGCAAAATACCTCTTTAGACAGGACATCAACAGGATATTTTTCATGGTGTTTTATGCATTCATTCTGTATGAAACACAAAGGCTTGCTCTGTTTATATTTTCCTGGGTGGAAAATACATATCCTGCAACGATGATCTGTCAGTCATTCTGGAGTTTTTAGAGCAGCATAAAGCTGCAAAGTAAGGCACTATGTCTCTTTTAAAGTTCTTAATGAATGAGCAGTTATAGTACAACTAGTCTGGCAGGTCTTGAAATCTAAGGTGATATTTATATTAAAAGAAGGAACAGAAAAGAACTAAAGACATGTTTATAATAGTATCCACTAATATACTTCACCTTTTGAACTAGGACAAAATGCTTATGCAAGCAAACAATTGTTTTTCCTGCTATTTTCTTTATGCTACCAGTATATAATAAAAAACAGTATGTATATTAAAAAAACTCTTTTACGGTATGCAACACAACTTGCCCAAACATAAGGATTTCTCCACACTCCTTAATATGTCCCTTCTCAGTTACACTTCTAGGAGGCTCTATCCTAGGAAGTGAAAATACCCGTATCACCGTAAAAATTGTTACAGGAATCAGTGTATAAATAGGTTCTTTTATTGTAGGAACTAAATAGCAAAAATACTAGCGTCACACACATCCTGTTTGGTCCTTTTGCAACATCCTGCTAGGCTAGGCTCTTACGAAGTCAGATCTAGGAGGGATTGGGTGGGATACCGAACAAAGCAAGATAAGCTAAGATTGCATATTGGTAAGAGTGAGTAACCCCCTTTCCTTTCTGCATAAAGCAGGAAAACCTACCTGGAAGATTTTGGTGGGGTTAGACAAAACTTCTGCCCAAGCCTTATGGCTTGACATGTTCTGGTAATTGGCAAGGTCTGGTACTTGAAACTATGGCATGCACTTTGAATATTAATGAATGAATCATCTTTTCATGAGCACCACCCATGTATTTGCACTATTGTGTTAATATGCCAATTTAAGATTTCTTTTCTCTGTTCTTATCCAAACCAGTTTTGTTGCATTTATCCAGAGCAAGACTGTTGTTCTTACCATTTGAATTTATATTGTGGGACTGTGGATTGTTAATTCATTCCTCCACAACTTTCAGCCATTTCAGGAAATTAAAACTGCATCCCTTGTTTGCACATACAGTTAAGCTTCTGCAGCAGATCAGTTAGAGGTTGCTTGGATAAGCTTCATTGCAGCTGGTCAGGCCTCCTACTGTAATTACACTCAGCAGTAACCAGAGGGGCTCCAATTACCACATTTCTATGCTGTTTTTATTTAATGCATTTTAGAATTGCTATTCCCTGAAAAGGGCTGATTAAAACTCTCTCTTGAACCTCCATAAAAAAATACAAAAAAAACCTCTAGAATCTAGCAACGGGCTCTTACTATAGCAGAAGCAGCTCCTCCTCACTCCCCTCCCCAAAAAAGACTGAGCTGACGGGTGTCAGTAACATTCTCATTGCTATTTGTAAAAATTGATGATGTACCTGGAAAAGAAAGCAGCAGCCTTTCCAGGTTGTTAGTGAGCAAAAATTACTGACCTGTAATCCACTCACCAGTAATGTGCAGTCTCTTTAACCCTTTGCAGGCTAAAAATATGGTGAAGTAGCAAAGGGGAATCAGGGAATTCTGCTTTTATTTTATTCTCTGGCTTAGTTTTCATGTGGAGAAATAGGCATCACTTCTATCATGGTTAGCATGGCACCAAGGAGAGCTGGCAAGAGGATAAAATCACACATTCGATTGCATGGAGCTAGTGAATGCCTAATAGAAGCCTGGCTCAAGGAAAGTAGTTTGGCAATGAGTTTGGCTACAGCTTTAATATATTGTTTCCATAGAACACTTAACTTTGCCAGTTCCAACTCCAATCACTAGATCATAAAAGTATACCAACTGATAACTCTATTTGGGGAACCTAAAGACCCATCAATTTTCACCAGAAAACGTCCAGTGTTTCAAAGTTTTTGTATCAGGAGAGTATTGGCAAGGCTTCATTCCATCACTAAACTCCAAGTGTAGCAGGAAATATATTCCCTACTCTGTAATGCCAACACTTATCTTTGGGGGAGTAGATAGCCATATAAATTTGTTTAATAAATAAATAGTTGGTTTAATTGTATTGTTGCTGCCATGTGGGGGGGGGAGGGAGGATTTTAATGTGAGTCACCTGGAGTCACCTGTGTGTGAGTTGGGAAACCATATAAACTTGTGTACTAAATATTCACAATATACAACCTCTTTATTTTGTTTACTAAGTCAAATGACACATTTTGATGTCCTCAAAACACATTAAACTGAACAGGATTTAGCCACAGGAAAACTGAAGGTAGGAGGAGCAAATGAAAAGTAATGCCTCCAATGTTGTAGGTCACCAATAGATGGCAATACTGACATGTTAGAAGTTGTGACGTGT
The DNA here is from genome assembly GCA_000516915.1 of Ophiophagus hannah. NCBI lineage: Eukaryota > Metazoa > Chordata > Lepidosauria > Squamata > Elapidae > Ophiophagus > Ophiophagus hannah. Next base: position 306,174 of record AZIM01000428.1, on the reverse strand, counting down.
TCTTTAGCATCTGCTGTTTTCACTCGGGGGGGAAGTTGCTGTGAGAAAAGGTTATCTTGCTATTTATTCATCAAATGGAATCTTGTATTAAATACTCAGTGTACTTTAATCATGATTGAATAGTTGTCTGCTGAAAGAGCCCCTCCAATTGAAATTCATCAACAAATGCAGATTGTTTATATTGATGACTGTGCTGACATGAGTACTGATAATTTGCCCTAGCCTTGGGGAAGGGTGGATGGATGTCCTCCAGTTCATATATATTATGTGCTGTCTGGATTGCCATCTTATAACTATCTTGCATGGAAGGTATTTTCTTTACTAAATTCTTAATAATTTGTTTTGTGGTGGTTGTTGTTTTAATTTTGTGATCTGCCCAGAGTCAGTTGGAGCTCTACGGTATCAAAATTTAAATCAAATAAATGCATAAACTGCATCATTGGGTCAAAAAAATATACTGTAAATATAGTGAACTAAAAAGAGCTGATGTGTGCGTATCATGCATGAAGTGGACAGCTTGTGCCAGCAACTAAGTTTCAGATGTGAAAGTTTAACTAATTAAGGACAATTGGCAGATCATTCAAAGGGAAATAGCTGTCAAGCTTGACATTTCACAGAAATGTGTGGGTTCCAATTATTGATGTTCTTCAAAATCAGAAAGTTTGAACAAGGTAGGTTCCTCACAGACTGATGGTAGAGAAAGCTTTAAGAGTTGAAATTTGCCAGCAGTTGTTGTCATGCTACAAGAATGAAAGTGAGGAATTTCTTCACAGCTTGATACCTGTCAAAACATGGGGCTCATTATGACCCAGAAATGCATCATCAATCTATACAACATGTATTATCAGAAAATTTCACCTATGGAAATTCAAGAAAAGTCAAGATCTGGCAGATGGGGCTATTCACATGGAATTCCTTGAACCTACCACCACTATTAACTCATAGTGCTACACTGCAACATTGAAAGCTTTGAAACAAACAGAATTTGAAAGCACACACACAAAAATTTGCTGCAATACACCTCACCAGTCAAGAGGCAATTGTGAAGTTGCATCTTATCATCTTATATCATCTAGCATGCAGTCCAGGATGGTGTCATATAACTTCTATCTTTTCCAAAAATTTAGGAAATACTTTTGTGGGCATGTGGTGACTCAGAGAGGTTGAAGGAACTATCAGGACACGGTGGAAGAGAAAACATGTCAAGTTCTTTCATGATGGCTTTATCAAGCTTGCTTATCATTGGCAGAAATGTATAGTAAACAGTTGTGATTATGTGAAGAAGTAAATATAAGGTTACAAAATAGTTCGTTTCAGGGATTATTTCCATTTCATATATTACTATTTAAACTAAATGTATGTTATGCTGGTTACTTTTCATTTGACTCCTATTGCAATCACTTACAACATGCCCTGATATAAGAGCACTAATTGTAGTGTGAATGCAGTGTATCCAAATGTGAAATATTGCACCAGTTTGTGAAAGCTAAGAAAGGAAGGGGAAGCTATGGGTTGTGGAGGAAAAAAACCCTCACATAAGCCTAGGTATGTAATATGGTTTTAATCTTCACTGGCTTATTGCTCCATCCACCCAGCACCACGTCTTAACACATTATTTGTATAATGGGACCACATATATTTAGAAAGTACTGTGGAAGTAACACAGAGAGTCTCATCTATAAATATCCACGTGCACAGAGATGTAAAGATGATGCTGAAGCTGGGTAATCACATAAAGCAGCCTTCTGCAGGATGGAAATTAACATTCTCGAGTCATATAACTTATGTTCCCCCTGTGAATGTGCTCCCTCCGCACCAGCCTTCTCTGCATCCTTCTCCTTTAGTGTTCCCACCTACAGAAGAATAATCCATCAGCAAAAAAAAAAAAAAAGCTGGATGCACCAGGCACCATCCTGTAATTTCCCTTCAATAATAGATCACAAGAGGATTGGCTCAGTAGCCCTTTCCTACTCTTCCACCTCCTCATTAGCTTTACTACACTTGCTCCATTTAGAAACCAAGTGCAAATTAATGGAGCACTAATCATGTGCAGAAAATATATTAATAGCCTGGATCCCCTCCCCATCCACAGCCACTTTTCCTCATACTGATCTAGGAAGGAAAAAAAACCCAGCCTGTACAATAAGGAATTAATAGGCTTATAAAGCCATTAAGCAGAGTATCCCAGGTGCATCTGTTAAAAGAGATGCATAACTAAGCTAGGAGTGAGTGAGCTAGGCAGATAAGGGAATTTCTTTTCTTTAAATTTGGTGGAATGAAAAAAAAATATTTGCAAGAATTCCTAAAACAGCTGGGTTTATACAGTGATATATAAGCACGTAATTACACATACAGTGCCATAAAATTATACTGTATATTTTCATTCAAGACCACTACATTGAGAGGTATTAAACCAAAATTCACCCAGTCTGCTGAAGTCACACAGGACAGCTGCAATCAAGTTTGAAATATCAAGGCACAGAAATACTTTAACTTGGTACTCAAAAGTAGACAGGGTTAGTGCAAGTCAGATTTGCCCTTAGAGGCATGATCTGAAGTCCAATCTCTATCAAGGAAGTCTTCCTCTATTTCTCCAACCAAAGTCATCACCTGATGCTCTTAACAAAGAAGGAGGTTGATATAGCAAGCACTTAATGGGTTTTGAAATAAAGGAGCACAGCCCAAAATGCAAAATTCATGTGGCAATACTGGTTACAAAATTATATCTTAGAATGTGTACTTTCTTTACAAAGGACATGGAGCTCTGTTCAGAAAAAAATATACACCAAGATTCTTTTGAATTACTTAGCCCCCATTTTATATTTCCTTCCCATTTTCTACACAACTCCCTTGCCCTTGATAGAAATAGGCATCTCCACTCTATGAGATAACATGAAAAAAACCTATGGAATATTTTACTACGAAACTTCAGATGGCTTTACTCCATATCTTCATAGATAAAGATTATGTATGTAAGATAGACTCTTGTAGACACCAAAGATCTAAAACAATAGGTTGAACAAACATGTTGAACTTTCTTCCTGAAATCACTCCTGTGAATGAAGCTCCAATTCCCAGATCTATCTGAGTAAGAAAATATGGTCAGCAATTCAAAACATATAAATAAACCAGAGAGAACCAACACATTGTAAGTTATGTTCTTCCTTTCACCTGAGAAAGTTAAATATCAAACCCCAGCCTAATGGCACTTAAATTGATTTAAATACAAGTAGTCCTTGACTTATGACTACAGTTGGGACTAGAATTTCCACTGTTAAACCAGGTGGTTGTTAAATGATTTATACTTGATTTTATGAACTCTCCCCCCCCAATGATTATTAAGTGAACCACTGCAATTGTTAGGTGAATCACAAAGTTAAGGAAATCCAGCTTCCCCTTATTGATTTTGCTTATTGGAAGCCATCTGGGAAGTTTGCAAATGGTGATCACGTGACCCTGGTTGCTGCAACTGTCATAAATACATATCAGTTGCCAAGCATCTGAATTTTGATAATGTGACCACAGGGATGCTCCAATGTTTGAAAGCCTCAAAACCAGGCATGAGTAACTTTTTCAATGCCACTTTAACTTGAAAAGGTCACTAAAAGGAATGTCTGTTAAGCCAGGAAGGGTCTTGTGATGTTTTACTTTACAACTGCACTGCTTAGCAACGCAGTTGCTGGTCCCAAACTGCAGTTAAGTGAAGAAGACTTGCATTTTTTGCTCTTCATAAGATTGCAGTGGTAATCAGCAACTCAGAGTGGCTGTTTAACTCAATCAAGATTAAAGTAAATACAGTTAACATGACTAATTCCCTTGTATTTAATCATTCTCTCTCCACTCCTGTCACATTTGAAATTACAATTTGGCACGCAAATTTTGCATATACCCAAGGTTTTTAAGAGAAGAATGCACTCTGGGATCCCAGAGTGACACACTCCTGAAAGGAAGAGAAAGCCGTGCTGCAGAGCAGACTCTCCCTTTGTAACAGGGGATCTCTTGATGTAGGGTACCTGAAAGAGCTCAGAGTCATCTGTGCTGTACTGACTGGATTCTGTTTCAGAGTGCTCACACCACCACTGGAACTCGCTGAAGCAGTTGGCTGAGTCAAAGTCACTGGTATCCAGCGGAGACAAATCAATCTCGGGGAAATCAGAGTAAAGGTGCTCCTCACCAGAGACTTCGTACTATGAAGGAAAGGGGGGGGAAGAATAGTGAGTTTTGCAATATGTAGTGCCTGCCTGCGAGACACATACACACACACGCGCGCGCACACACACACAGAAGCCTTTAAATAACTATAAGCTATTATTGACTCAAGTTCTGAAAATATAGCATTTCTTCATTTCCTTATTTAGGTATGTTTAGCCTGCTCTTTAAAAAACAGGAACAGTGTAACAGCATGAAAATGTGATCAATAAAAAGGTAAAAATATAAACAGGCAATATCACACTGATCCCATAAGACTCTCTGTGGAGGAGAAGCTACAAATGACAGCCCTAGAAAAACAAAGGTATTTCTAAGCAAGCTTTAAACAGAGATGAGCAATTTGTGGTATGCAAACTTTCAAAGACCTTTTTCTGCATTTGCCAACCATGCTGCTACCCTTTTGTCTAACTAGGCTGAGAAAGAGGATATGTGAGGACAAATACCTTACTGCAACCTTTGAATTTACAAAAGCTTGTTATGAAACTGCATTTGGTCAATCCATGCTGCATATCATTTCTTCACTGCTAAAAGCAGTAGAGAAATCTTGTCTTAAAACTGATGGATGAGAGAGGCTTCATGTGGGGGAAAATACAGTATGTATTCACACATGTACAGCCTCCATCTCACATTTTGATATCATACGTGTTTCTTGGGCCTGAAAAGCACAACATGCAGTAGCGCAAGGACAACATATAACAGTGCTGATTTACTGAAACTGAATCACTCAGCTGCAATTAGAGCTTTTGAGAAGTTGCCTATAGTGTTAGACTTACTTTTCAGGCTGGAGGCAAATAGATTATTTTCTACCTGTTATATCCATCGGAGACACATACTGCTAATGCCTAAGTAATTGAGAAACCTAGTGATTTTGCAACTAAAAATACAATAACATAAAATATAATCTAGGAATATTTTAGAGCAAATTCATGAGTAATGGGATAAAAAGAAAGAATTATCATTTTTGAAAAAATCAAAACTCCCCTGTCACTTTGAATGCAAATTTAAATAGGCTAGCAATGTGCTGAAGTAGGGCATTGCTACCACTTTAAAAAAAAAGTCATGGGTTTCAGATTTTTTACTATAATTATGTTTCCCTAGCTTATCTCCCAGATTATTGACATTTAAATACACGGGAAAATGTGACTACTACTATCTGATTATATTTATTTACTTTAAATACATATGTAGATTATGACAAAAATTCTACAATAAACAAAATGTTTGCTACTAATATTTTCATTTAACTACTAGTATTTCCATTTGGGAACAATGCTACAAGCTTGGCCAATTTTTTCAAAATACATTAGTTTTGTATTTCCTACATTTACATGAGTATAATATTATGGAGATTCAAAATTTAACAATTCTTTGTTCTTAGAAATACATTCCCACTGTTTCCTAGTCTCGGGAGGCCGAAACTTCCTGAAAATAGTTCTGATGGTTTCTTTCTTTTTTAGGGAGAAAAAAAAACAGAGGGAGGAATTATTGGTGATAGATAGCATGACATTTTAGTCTGTTTAAAGTCTGTGTCTGCTCATGGAAACAGAGTCCCCTTCAATCACCTTTTAGCATAATCTTTCAAATTAAAAATGGCTTATTCCAATGTTACATTATGCACTAAACAGAATTACATGTCCCCCCATCCAAAAAAGAGTTACTCCTTAAGTGAAAAGAGAAATTGCAGCAGGTGGCAATAAAAGATTCTGATCCTCTTTTTCCTGAGACATTTTTCAACTCGATGTTACAAAAAAAATTATGATTTAAGAGTTGGCTCCATTTTTTAAAATTTCATCTGCTTTCCCTCATCTTCTCTATCATATCATTTTCAATGGTTAAGAATATGAGCAGAAACAGCATTGATTTCATTGGCTGAATGTTAGATGCTTTGGATAGCTTTCAAGCTGAGAAGAAGTGGAGGAGGAGGGAAATTTAATTAAATAACATAAACAACAGAGAGGAAACTCTCTTGACTACAAAGACATGTGTTAGAGTAGTCTTCTCCAAACTGATGTCTTCCAGATATGTTGGATTAGAACTCCCGGTATAAACAGCTAGGGAAAGTGAACTACTGCTCCAGAAAAACTACACCTCCAGTGCATTTTTGGTTTCTTAAGAGAAACAACTCTAAAAGCCCAATGTGGCCCTAAAACAGGGGTGTCAAACTCATGGCCCAAGGGCCACATGCATCATGCACTGGCCACCCCCACCCCCAGTTTAGCAAAGGGGGAGAAAGTTGTGATACATCATGTGACAATGTGTCATCACGAGTTTGACCCCCTGCCTTAAAAGAATAATAAGAGTTGCCATGAGGTAAAATGAGTGGCCAATAAATTTTACAAACAATCTTACCACAACAGTCAGGAAAAAGAGAAAATCTTAAGAGAGTCCTCCAGGTAGTTACAGTAGTGCTTAAAAGTTGATAATCCCTTTTAATTTTTGATATTCCTGCAAAGATGACCTAAAATATTATTTGTTTTCCATACAAAAAAAGTAGATAAAGAGAATCCAATTAAAGAAATGAGTAAAAGACATTATATTTGTTCAATTATTGAGGGAAACGATTCAGGGCTACTAAAATGCTTGTATGCAAAAAGTATGTGAACCTCTAAGGATCAGTAGTTCATTTGAAAGTTTAAATTGAGTTAGCTGTTTCAATCAGACACAATAAATTTTATTTCTTTATTTAAAGAGTTGTTGATCTTCACAACACAGGTATGAGGTCATGGCCCTGAACAAAGGAGATCCCTGAGGATCTGAAAAACAGTTGTTGATGCTCACCAGGCTGGAAAAGGTTAGAAAACTATTTCCAAAATGTTTGGTCTCCACTCATTCACTGCCAGGCAAATTGTGTACAAATGGAGGCATTTCAACACCACTGTTATCCTCTCCTGGCAAAATGATATTTATTTTATTTATTTATTTATTTT
>AZIM01000428.1:281585-295379 GCA_000516915.1 Ophiophagus hannah | reverse complement strand
AAGGCAGCGGGGAAGGATCCCTCCCTTAACAAAGCGTTGACCACTGCCTGGAGCCAGCCTCGTGTAACCTCCCAGGCAGCAAAAACAGCCAGGAGGGACACAGGTCCAATAAACACGTGGTGGAACTCAGCCTCTGCATGATCCTGTCCACTTCATCTGAAGTCACAGGTTCAAACTCATCCCAGATAATATCAACCAGACCCATCGTTCCTCCTTCATCCGACTCTAGCCAGTCGGAGTCCAAGCCAGCCCGAATCTAAGCGATCTTATCCAGCAGATGCTGACTAAACTCCTTGGCCTGCCCCCGCAAAGGGTCCTCCCTCGCTCCCTGACTAAGTAGGGAGCTGGTGACTGCAAACAGGGCGGCCAGGAGGTTATCTGCAGATGCAATGAGAGTGGAGAAGTAAGCATACTTCGCTGTTCTCATTGCCATCAGATAAGATCTCATAAAAGATCTCAGCTGTACTCGGTCAGATTTGGAACGACTGGACCTCCAACTGCTCTCTAGGCCCCTCCTCTGGTGCTTCATCTCTCGGAGCTCCGTGGAGAACCAGGGAGCCAACCAAGATCTGCAACGGGACATCTGAGGCAGCCTGTTGCCAGGCGTCCACCAAGGCTTCAACCGAGCTGTGGGTAAGTGACACAGGAAATAACCCAAGCACCGTCTGAAACTGCTCCGAGTCCATCAGGCGCCTGGGGCAGAACCACCTGGTCAGTTCCGCTTCCCAGTGACGAGGGGTGGCATAATGAAAGACCAGTCAGAGGAGGTCCATGACAGGGGTTGAATAGTTGGTAATCCCCCACCCAGATCATTATGCCACTGTCCGGAGATAAAAACCAGGTCGAGCGTGTGCCCCCTCCATGGGTCAGACCCTGAATTATTTGGGTCAGGTCCATAGCCGTCATGGAAGCCATGAACTCCCACTCCAACCCTGACATCCCACCCAGGGAAGGCAAGTTGAAATCCCCCAGAACCAAAAGTTTAGGGAACTCAACCACCACCTCCAAAAGGACATCAAGTAGCGCAGACAGGGCCGTTGTCACGTAGCTGGGTGAAAGGTACATGAGCAACAGACCCAACTGACCCCCAGGGCCCAGCCTCAGGAGGAGAGACTCACACCCACCTCTCTGCAGAACAGTGACCTCCCTCTCTCTAATAACAACTGCCACTCCCCCGCCCCTACCCTGAGCTCAAGGTTGGTGTAGCACTCGGAAACCAGGAGGGCATAACTCACACAGAGGGACCCCTCCCTCTGAGCTTAACCAGGTCTCTGTGATGCAAGCCAGGTCCGCATGTTCCTCCTCAATCAATTCACAGATGAGGGGAGCTTTGTTCCTCACGGACCTGGCATTCACATAAACCAACCTGAGCGCAGGGAGCTGATCTCCCGTACCGCCGGGGAAATGGGAGGAAACATGAGGGTCGGAGTGAGCCACTGCGCAAAAATAGCGGGGGTGTGCTTCCACGCCCCGATCCAACCATCTGCCTCTCCACCTCCTACCATTCCCAATCACCGTGGGGATTGCAATCCCCACTTGTTCCTCTAGAGCCCCGGAGCCCACCAACCCCACCCCCCACCACAACCCACTCCNTGATGCAAGCCAGGTCCGCATGTTCCTCCTCAATCAATTCACAGATGAGGGGAGCTTTGTTCCTCATGGACCTGGCATTCACATAAACCAACCTGAGCGCAGGGAGCTGATTTCCCGTACCCCTGGGGAAATGGGAGGAAACATGAGGGTTGGAGTGCGCCACTGCGCAAAAATAGCAGGGGCGCGCTTCCACGCCCCGATCGGACCCCACCTCTCCACTTCCCACCATTCCCAATCGCCATGGGATTGCAATCCCCACCCTTTCCTCTAGAGCCCCGGAGCCCTCCAACCCCACCCTCCCACCATGACCCACTCCTGACCTGGACAAAGATTGATTTTGGTACAGCGGGACCCCCCCAAGTTCCCACCGGGACCTACATCCCACCCCCCTCCCTAACCCATTTAAAAATTTAGTTACAAAGTTAATTAATTGTCCCTTTCTGCCCTTTATCCGATTAAAACCCCTGCTTGCGCCATGCCACCTCTCGGGGTCCCAGGATCCGTCATTAAGGTAGGCTTTCAATAAACCAGCAGGCCACTTCAGGGATAGGGGGACATTCCTCAGGGCCCACAGCTCCACAGTCGAGTAAGTCTTTGCTGTCATAAAAATCATAAAATAGTCCAAAAGCAGGAGTGGGAGGTGGTAAATAAAAGCCGGATGACAAAGCCATCATGTCCAGGTCTATGCAACCCCTGGTGACAAGGAGTTCCTTATCCCGACCGTCCTCTCACAGCTAGTCAAGGGGACCACGATGGAAGAGGTCAACCACCGCTCTCTCACCATGGCGGCAACTCCCAGCACCGGGCCTAAAATATTAGCATAGCCAGGCGGGGTTGTGCAAAAACATTTAAATTTCAAAATGGTTCATAAAGTTTTAAATTGCTCTTTGTAGGCCCAGTCGGAATAGAAGCATGGAAGCATTTGAAGTTCATGATTTTGGTTCAGTACATAAAAATTGTATCCATTGTCTCTGGCTTTTATTTTTTTAGCTTTTCTTTTCCTCCTGAGACCTTTCACCCCAAAGTTCCATCCTTCACCTAAATGTAGCTCTGCCACATTCAAGGTATTAGAAGGCAATCCCTTCAAACTTCAATATTTCCTTGTCCCTGTTGACAATCTCTTTGTACAGAAACAAGTTTCTCTAGACACCTATTCAATAAAGGCTCTAACAATCCATTGTAATTTTTCCTTCTCCTCAAACCTAGCCAAAACACAAGAATAATAGAGCAAAATCAATGGCTGGCGCACATAAGGCAATCTACGCTCTAAGAACTGAGCTAAAAATATCCAGTCAATCACAGAGAGCAGCTGAGACCCAGCCCTACTTCTACTACATTCTCAAGGCATACACAACTGCATTAATGTTCAATACAAAGCAAGTAACCAAGAGCAGAGTAATGCTGCACTGCACCATTAATGTTAACCTTATGATAAGTCATGGGTTATGTTGGAGGTTTCTACCTTTGAAGATTCAGAATGAAGATAAAGCAGGGAAAGGAGAACTGTTTTAATGTTAAGGCCTGCCTAAATAATGGTTTATGCAAACTTGTGCTTTATAACACTGCTTATAGCTGGCTATTAATTGATTCTGGGGAGAATATGATTATTTTAAAATTATATTAAGCTAGCTATATAGAGTGGTATCTTTACATAGTTATGTGTAGCTTTATTGCTAATTGTTAAAGTAATTTTCATCTCTGCAAGGGGAAATCTGGATCCCCAAACCCACATTCTAATTCAGTTCGCTAGTCCATACTGAAAAATGATGTCCAATTCTTATTTCAACAGTGATGCTCTCTTGTTGACAGCAAATATTTTGAGATTCACAAAACATAATAACAAGCAATAACTATTCCTGATCACAACTTTGCTAGTATAGTACTCCTTCCACACTGAAGTCACATTCAGTGACTTCAACAAGGAAGGTTCAGCATTTGGCTTTTTAAAAATCCAATAAGTAATCTGCATTCTTTGTTTCTGTAATAATCAGTAGTAGCATTTAAATCACTGGCCAATATTCATGAACACACACACAATATTCTAAACCAGTGAGAATGCAAATGTACTTATTTTGTACTGCCTAATCATAACACAAGATCAAGTGAGCATATGAAAAACCAACTGCTTTGAATTTTTCCAAGCATCTCTAGAAAACAATCAATTTTCATAGTTGCAGAAATGCAAGAGACAGAATACAATTCTTCCCATCAGTATTCTTGTTTCTCTTATCTGGGGAAACCTTAGATTACAGTTGGCTTCATGCAAAAAAATGAGATTGTCACCATTTTCCAATTTAGTTTGGGATACAGTTGTGTTCCATAACTATAAACTATTAGTCCTCTTCTACTCTATGAACATCAAAGGCATTTGGTCACAAGATTATGAAGGAAGATCTTAGAGAAAGAAGGAAAACTGAAGACAAATAAAAACTGAAAGCAGTATGGAAAAAAGTTGCACCTGAACTCTGCCCAGTACGGGAGAGATAATCACCAAAATGAATACTTATCTGATTAAAATAGCCTTGATGTCTCACCGCTCGTTCCTCATCACTGAACTCAAGGGTAATTTCAGAAGCTCTCTAATACACTGAAGATTAGGGGAGCAGCATTGCAAACCGAGTAAGAAAAGCAGCTTAGCTTGCTCTTGTGCTTTAACAGAGCCTCAATATGAAAGAAATTGAATTGAATTGCAATTGAATCTTTTTTACAACATAGAAGTAAATACCATAATACTGAACAAAGCAACATAAATTCTCATTATCATGAATCTATCACAGTTTAAAGGGAAATTTATTTGTATTCTTGTTATAACATAAGGCATGCGTGCAACAATCTTGCACAGAGATTGTAGGATTTGCCAGCATACCAACTGGTGTCTGGGCCTACTCACTGTCACTCTCTTGAATTGTTGGTCCACACCCCCTAATAGAAATGTCAGGGACATTTTTTTCTATTTGGTTTCTGCTCTTCTTTTTTATCAACATTTAATAGAGAAAGGCTCATGCTATTTGAGTACTATATCAGTATGCATATAGTACAACTTGTGCAAGACTAGAGACCCTCTTCTGCACTCAGTTTGATCAAGAAAGGTTAGCAAAATATTGGGTATACTTTAGAATTGGAGATGTTCAGCATTATGAAATGAAATAAGAATGATAAGAATATGATTCATAATCTGTATTTCTGGGAATGTCTGATCCATAACCTCCTTAAAAGAATTGTTAGCACTTTACACTTTATCTTCAATCATTCATGCAACATCTTACTTTCTCCCAAGAAGTTCTATTTTTCCCTCAAGAACTCCTCAGAAAGCAGAATTTTTCGTACAATCTTGCCAACGAAGAGCAATATAATGCCAAAAATAACTATTCGTTTTCCCTAAAAAAAAAAAAGAGCTGCAGCCAATTTTTGACTTATAATGAAGGGCAAGATAAGCACTTAATCCTACATTAGGAAATTAGTGTATACAGTAAAAATTCAAAAGTAGTCCCACTTTGATTAGGATAGATTACGCTATGCTTTACTTAACTTGATACTTAATCCAAGCCTTGAGATTTTCCCACTTGTTCAACACCTGTTGTGGTACTTAAGACCATTTTTCTTCTATCCATCTATCTGTCTGTCTGTCTGTCTGTCTGTCTGTCTGTCCATCCATCCGTTCGTCCATCAGTCTGTCCATCCATCCATCCATCCATCTACAATCTACCTATCTAATTTTATTTTAGAATACTGTAGAAGACATATGTGCTGGTTTAGAAGATACCATACTGGTATATGATGTTTGCTTTTTCTAATGAACCACTAAAATGTGGCAGGATATAAATTTAATACATAAATATTTTCATATACACTGCTTTTATTTTATACGTATGAAGACTTCTACAACTATGTGAGTTCTTCAGTTGTCTTTGATATGTCACAAGAGAAGAAATCCTAAATTGCAATCACAAGGCACAGCTGACACTAGCACTTAGGATGTCCTTTGATAATCTCTACAGTCATGATGCGTTCTCACTGCCAACAGAATTGGGTATAAATAAACTCCTGCAATCCAATGCCTCTTTGGGCTACTGCATGCTGAGATCAGCTGCAAGATTCAGCTGGTGTCCTGGCAATGCCATGTTGTCTAAGTCCAGTATACAATCACCTGGGAAGTAAAAAAAACAGTATTCTTTGCTATTGACTATAAGAATGCATCCATCCAAAGTCAACAGAAGCAACTATCTGTTCCGCTAATGTTGAATACAATAATTTGAGTGTTTGGTCTTCAGTAATTTAGTAGCATAATTCATAACTACAATAGAATCAGCTCTTTAAATTTGGCAATCTAGATTAACAAATTTAAACTTAATCATAATCTTAGCCCTGTCCTACAAGACAGTAAGGTAAAGGTAAAGGTTCCCCTCACACATATGTGCTAGTCGTTTCTGGCTCTAGGGGGTGGTGCTCATCTGTTACAAGGCCGAAGAGCCAGTGCTGTCTGAAGATGTCTCCGTGGTCATGTGGCCGGCATGACTAAATGCCAAAGGCACCCAGAACACTGTTACCTTCCCATCAAACTGGTCCCTATTTCTACTTGCATTTTTACATGCTTTTGCTAGGTGGGGAGAAGCTGGGACAAGTAATGGGAGCTCACTCTGTTACTCTGCAGTGTTAGGGATTCAAACCGCCAAACTGCTGACCTTTCTGATTGACAAGCTCAACATCTTAGCCACTGAGCCACCGCGTCCCTCACAGTTCAGTAGCCATGTTTTACTGCATGCATTTCCTGTCTATCCTCATTCTGTATAACCATTTGTGTTTCTTCTCTACTGCTTTGAACATCATTTTTTAAAAAGGAAATTAGATTGCTGTCATTGATATGACCCAGTTCATGTAAAGGATAAATCGTGAATCATGTTCCATCAGTGTTACACTAATGGCCCCAGGCTCAGGAATCTTCTCCAAGCCAGTGCTGAGCCTCATTAACCTGTAATAACAGCCAAGAACTGGACTAAGTATATTCTAGCAGCAAAGCATATTTTATTTCTGAGTACAGTTTTCTTCCTTCAGTGCTTTAACAATGTGATGAAATACACATCTTTGGTCACATGCCTTGGAAGAATAAACACTTAACAAAAAGCATTTAACAAAAAGCAGAATAAGTGAATTTATTTCTGATTTTTCTTTCTATTTAGAGACATATAGGCAGGTGGATGGTACAAAACTCTACTCTGGAAGAGTCTGCACTTGGAATGTATCTTGAGTGGTCCACTGTTCATCATTTCCTTTTAACTGCTTGTGAAAGAAGTGAACTTTGTTCTAATTTTACCCAGGAGATTGCAAGAAAAGCATCCACTGGGCCTTGGAAGGTGGCCAGAATAACGGTTGGGAATTCTGAACCATCTTTCATTCCAGACATTTCATTCATGTGCACTGGAGCAAACAAACAAACAAAAAAATACCCAGCCTGGGAGTTCAGTAAAATCAGATCACCCCCACCTTTTTTTTTTAAACTTCTAAGGAAACCTAAATGACATTTGCTGGATTGGATCCTCATGCCACTCTTCTTTGGAAAGGGGACAGAAAATGAAAAACATCCAGGAGCTGACATCATGAGATCAGCATGGTTTATAAATATTTTAGTAAATGTTAATTGTCTCAAAATCATTTCAAAGGATCTCAGGTAATCAGATTTTAAAAAATCTTACATAGTTAGACTGGAGAGCTATGTTAGTAAAAGTAATTTATTCTTGCATAAATAAGTCAACAATCAAATAGTATACAGTACACAGCTTCCCCTGCAAAAGAACAGGGAATGAAAGAGTGCTTTTCTACTACAATGTCATGGAGATAGATTTCAAATATAATTGAAATTTTATGTACTAATATGGTGCTGTCGAATCCCTTTCAGAAACAGCCCAGCATTGGATTTGCTTTTGTCAAATGGCAAATCTAGCCATGATAAAATATTCTAAGACTTAAATTGTGATTTATTAATGAAGTCACAAAGACATCTACATTTCTGTCTGTTTGCACAGCAGTTGATCTTCAATGAAGTCATCACAATATTATCATAAAGCCTTTCTTTAAACATGCATTTCCTGTAACTGATAAACAGTCATGAAAATTGTTGATTAAATTAAAGAAAAAATAATCAAGAAATCGATCTGTGACAGCAGTCTACTGTGAGAGCTACAGTAGACAGGCAGACAATGTCTAGCTAGATGTAGCACTGAAATTACAATTCTTTTTTGAGATTTCTGACACGAGGAACAAGATCTGAATAGAAAATGCAAAATGTACTGGATTGCTCTTGGGAAGTTTTCTTTCTGAATTTTCTAGTAATGTCTGACTTTAATATAGGCTAGTGGATGACATCTTAATAGATGCAAGACAACCCCTGTGAATTTTAGGATCAGATCAGAAAAATGAAGCTCTCCCCACGAGAGGTTTTGTGTGAGAAAGATGAAAGGTTGTACTGATCCTTGCTCTAAATTGGTAACACTCTTAACTCTCAGAGTTACTTTGAAATCCAATGCACTCCACAGTCGTCCTCAGTGACAGACAGACAGCTAGATAATTACAGAAGTGAAATTTTTGCATGTATGTCTATCCCTCATCACCTTGAGAGTACAGAATAAATGCTGGGTTAGTTCACACTGAAGTATATGGCTGAAAAATCCCGGCACCAAAACAGAACAGTCTTCTTTCTAACTCTTCCTGGATATGGCTATGTTCCTTATGAATAGCTGATTGTTATACAGATTATGCTGCACCACTTGGACTACTGACTACTGACCTAATTAAGAGCTAAAAGGCTCTATCTACAACTTTCCATTAATATTGATTGTCAAATTATGTAACGCAGGACTGCAGGTTGGGTTCCAAGTGTACACATGCATATTTAATTTTTTATTAAAACTAAAAACATCAAAAGTAGAAAAACAGAGTAGAGAAATTCAACAAGAACTGTTATTCTGTTCATTGGCCTGGTCTGTTTCCTTTACTGAAAGAAAAACTATCATTCCTCTCCATCCATCATCTACATACCTACCAGTGTGTACACACACACATACACGCATTCTCCATAGTAATTTGGATGCATGAATATTTAGAATGTATTGGATTAAAAAAATGAAAATGTCCAGTCAAGAATTATTTCAACTTAGCTTCTAAAACTAAGAATAATTATAGCATTCAAGCCTCTGAAAGGGTCATCCAATGGCTTTTAACACAAATATATTACTAACTGGAGATATTGCAGACCGAAAATGGGATTTCCTGCTGTTTGTTTCTTCATTGCTCAATGGTGGCTTCTTCTTGCTTCCTTATGTACTGTAGACCTCATTCACCCAGACAGCCTTGCTTGCATAAGACAAAGAGGGACTTTTGGAGAGGCTAAATGAAGCCATAATAGAATGATTAAAGCACTGCTGTCATGCTGTCTTTCTGAGCCACATGTTCCACAATTGAAGAAGCACCATGAACCCATAGCCATTCTCTTGCTGGGGTTGCACTTAGTCTTCAAGACATGCTTCTGATTTATTGGTTTTACATAGAGACTAGATCCCCATATATGTAAACTTATTTGTCTTTACATACAGACTAATGAATATCTGCATGTGTAATTTTCTGCCATTTTAATGTAATAGAAATACAGTATATTTTCTACTAGAACTATTATTGAATAATCAATCTAATTCTCAAATTTTAAAAACCTGTGTATGTGATTTCTACCCACAGTAAATGGGGAAAAAATCCTCATACTTTTCCCAATTTCTGTTTCTGTTTTTGTGGTTACTCTCTAAGCAACAGGGCCTTCATAAAATGCCTAATGTAACAAACAACCTTAAAACTATCCTTCACCATCAAGAGAACAGATTTTAAAACTTAATTTTCTAAATTAAGTTGTGTCATCAGACATCTTTTGTCATCAGCAGAGATGACCTTGAAAATATCCACCCTCCTTCTACAAAGAGATCACTGATTTCAATAGAGACCTTTTAAAACACCTTTAAAACCCTTTCCTAGTGAGCAGATGGGAAACTCTTCCAGGCTCTCTATGGCTCATGGTTAGAGCTTTTTTTAAACTTTAAGATAAAGCTGGGTTGAATAAGTTGTGGCTCCTGAGCCTTATTTTTGCTCAAAGTCTCTTAAGCTAAAAAATTTTGGGTTTAAAAAAAAGTGCACAAAAGCTGTAGGACATTTCTCAGAGCAATCCAAACACAAAAATAGAAAGGAATTTCCCGAATTTTCCAAAATTAATGGAAAACTGAAGATTCACCTCTATGGGATATAGATTTGCCCACTCTGCATCTTTACCTAAATTACTGTTGCCCTTCTCCAGGAAGGGGGGGAAATTGTGCGATACCAATCATAAAAAGGTTCTCTGCCATTATAAAGGATGATTCACTTCAGTGCAAACTGCGTTTGCGTTCCAAATTCTGAAAATGACCTATATGAATATTGAATGCAGAAGAAATGGAGCTTATCACAAAATCGAAGCAGACTGTACAGCTAGAATAAAGCTAAATTTGCACTTTTCTGAAACTGGTTCCTTAGTTATGGTAGCATCTTAAAAATATTTTTGGCAGTGCAGCAGAAAATAGAGAACAAATGGGAGGTTAGTCTGTGAAGCAGTAAGCTTCTTCTTAACAGCTGCTGCAGCAGCTAAAAAAAATGCTGCCGGAAGGACAGACCACAGCAGCTTTTCAGTAACCTAATCCCATTTTAAACCTTGAAGACTAGATTTATGTTGTCATTTGCATAAATGCTACTAAGATGCTTTGTAAAGGGCTTGCAATTCAAACATTTCTTTACTATTCTCAGTTGTGATGGTAAGTTAGGATTGTTCTATTGGAATGGCTAGAGAGCACTCAATTTCACCAGGGACACAAAACAGAAAACACAACCAATTAGACTACTCATTAAAAACATTTCTGCAAATGATTCATCCTAATTGATTCAGAGTCTCCCACTCATAAGTAAGTCCCCCATCAATGGCATTAAGGGATAAAAATAACTTCAGCATCAGCCTTGTCAAGAAAGCTCCAAATTAGCAAGTCACATTTGGGAACTGTAGCTGGATCACAAAGCAGAGCAAGGTGAAGTGATTTACAAAGAAGCTTGAGAGAGGAAAGTGATGCCATTTCATCTTTATATAGTATGTTGGGTGATGGGAGACACTTCAAACCTCATAGGAATGGTGGGCAGACAAATGAAAGCAGGTTTGTAGATTTAAAGTCAAAGGAAATTGATGCCACCCTCCCTCACACCAAAAAACAATCCTGTGCAAGGAGATTTTACGAGAACCATCTGGATTTATTAGAGAAATCTGTAGTTATACACTATAAGCAACCCAGATTATGGGTGTGGTGGTGAGAATGTTTTTGTTTATGATGATGATGATGATGATGATGATGATGATGATGATGATGATGAATTACTGACCTTTCTGATGGGACAATCTCATCAGAGACTGCATCAATTCAATTATGGATATTTCAACCACTTGAGGGACACAATGTTTACATTCAGAGTTCCCATACCTATAACTGAACCAAAATATCTTGCTGGAGCCAAAGTCTTCTTTAAAAAAAAATAGAAAACAAGTTCTCTGTTAACATTTTTGGAGTCATATTTGAAAGGCAGCATGTTCCTGTTTACTGTTCCAGCCAGCCATGTTCTTGTATAAGAAATTCCAGTATATTCTCCTCTTTTCCCCTTACCCCTTCTCCTTCAGCAAACTCTCAGATTCTGTGGTCACCGAGTACCAACTGCTCTCAATGGCTACATTACCTCAAGGGCTTCCACTAAGAATGATCAACCAAACTGACTGCTTTTGCTTTTGCTTTTTCTAATTTGGCTGGTTTCACTACCAGCATAAAGCTATATTGGTACTAGTTTTGGTGTCCGCAAAATGTTTCAAAGATTTTTAAAACGGCATCTAATAATCCTCCCTTAAGTGCAACACTGCTGAAATATGACTACAAAATGAGATTTAACCTGGACCAAAACAAAAATTTGCGACTAAATATTTTTAGGAAACTTATAAAGAAGGTGTAAAGATGATACACATCCCTTGCAGTTTGATTCCTACATTTGATACCGAAACACATTTCCTTTGAACAAGATCCAGTCTCTGCTAATAACTATTAATAATAGTTATTCGATATTTGTTTGCCTATTCCTGCTAAAGTTTTATCTTAATTACTTACCATTACTTCATCTCACCCAATCATTACTATAGTACCTAAAGCCTATTTCATTTATACTAAACTAACTGCTACATTGGATACTTATATAATACTATGTATGAGAGAGAAAAAAACCTCAATCTATTCTCTCCACGAGCATGTTATTGTACTGACAGCTGCAACTGTGTCTCGAAATATTGGTTTTCTGATGAGTGATTCCCCCACTACCAGCATTCAATAGCAGTTCCACATAGCTAGTTCTGAATGTGCTGAACAATATATAACAAACTCTTTTTGATATCCAAAAGATCACTCCTCTCTCCTGGTGAAAACATTACTCTACTACAGCACGGAGTAGCCTTCCAGATATTGCTGAACTACTGTGCTCTAATCTCTAATGATCTCTAATTGTCCATGCAGGCTAGGGTTGCTGTGAGGTGTAGTTCAGCAACACCCAAAGTGATATGGATTTCCCCAACTGTGCTGTCCAGTGTTTCTTAATATCTCCTTACAATATCATGGCAAAGTGAACTGAACAAATTTGACTTCCTCTGTTTTTTGCTACAATAAAGAATTCCAAGCTGAATTCTTCCTCTTTTGTGAAAAAGATACACAATCTGGAAAATTCAGTCACTGAGCTATCGAAATGAAGTTCTTTCTTCATAAGACTTTTCATCCCTGAGAGAAAAACATCTCTAGTTAAAGTTATTTGATATCATAAAAATAAATATGTGATTCTTAAAAACATATGTATATTTTTACTACTTCTTTGCCTCTTTCAGTCTTAGTAGTAGCCTCCAGTGATTATCTAGTAAACTAGGCCAAATTTATTTTCGGTATCTGCAGGCTCAATTCAGGAGTTTTACTGGGGAATCTGCTAGGTTCCAGGGAAGGTTAATCTCTTTGTGCATTGTGCATGCTGACCATAAGACAATTATTCTTAATTGAGAGAGTAAAAATTAGAAGGACAGAAATGGGGATTACAGTATTTTGAAGCTGTCAAATAGTATTAAATGAAAGATGTTCTGAAGAATAATAGTTTGGAAAAGCAAGAGAGAAAGAGAGAGGGAAAGAGCAAAGCATGTGGCAGTCAGCATGAAGGTCAATGCTGCCAGGAAATATGCCAACCCCTGTGATGGCATTTGACAAAATGTCATTTTAAATGGATAAGTGTTGTGCTGATTCGTGTTTTTGTCAGGCTACTCCTCTTGACAGTGTGATATTTATAGCCAAGGCCTCAGAAGAGGTGACTAGTACTCCCCAGGAGTTGTGACTGGAGAGGCAGCCCAGCTTGCAATGGCAAACATAAATATTTGACATGGTGGAGGGAGGTGAGAAGAATTATGTCCCACTGGGCTATGGAAAGGAAAGAAAGGTTCCCTGGGTGTCAAGAAAGCTCCTATATGGGTTCCCATTGCTTATTCATCTGTAGGCAGGTGAAAGAAATATCCACAGTTTGTATCAAAAGTTTCCAAAAGGGATTAAAATTTAAAAACAAACAGTTTTGAGAGTCATCAGGATCTTATTAAGGCCTTCACTGAGCTTAGTTAATGGTCTCAGGAAACCAGTTTACACTTAGAAAGAACATCAGAAACAAATGTGTGAGTTTCCTTTCTGTTGACAAATAAGCATGTGATAGTTTGTGATGATAGGTACTACTAGAAGCAATATAGGCAGTCCTCAAGTTACAACCATAATTGAGCCCAAAATTTCTGTTGTTAAGTGAGACATTTGTTAAAGTGAGTTTTGGCCCATTTTATGACCTTTTGTGTCTCATTTGTTAAGTGAATCACAGCTGTTGATAAGCTAATAACCTGGATGTTAAGTGAATCTGGCTTCCCCATTGATTTTGCTTGACAGAAAGTTGCAAAAGCAGATCATATAACCTTGGGACACAACTACATTCTTAAATATAAACCAGTTGCTGAGCATCTGAATTTTGAGCACAGGGGCGGGGGGTGGAGGGGGTGAAAAAGTGTGAAAAAATGGTCATAACTCATTTTTTTCAGTGCCGTTGTAACTT
>AZIM01000428.1:250733-262900 GCA_000516915.1 Ophiophagus hannah | reverse complement strand
AAATCTCCATTCCCACCCCACTCCAGGGAAAGGGTACTGTAAAATCNACTCCAGGGAAAGGATACTGCAAAATCTCCATCCCACCCCACTCCAGGGGAAGGACACTGCAAAATCCCATTCCCTACCCACCCCACTAGCCTGCTTTCCAGTTCTGTTCTCCTGTGCAGGGCAACAAAAGAAGACCCAGCTGGGACCCAGGAGGCAGAGAATAGATNCTCTGAACTACTCAAAATTTCTACTACCGGCTCTCCAGAACTGGTCAGAACCTGATGAATACCACCTCTGACTAAAATGTGCTCTGTATGTAGACAGATGAAACTGATGGAATCCATAAGAATATCTTTTTACTACTACTGTTTCTATTATTACTTCTCCTGTTCCTCCTCTTCCTTCTCCTCTTCCTCCTTCATTTGTTCAGGTTATTCACAACCACAAATATCTGAACGACTACATTTTTCACTGAAAAAGGAGAAGCACAACATATATGCATACATACATCATACATACATAAATATCAAACATATACATTAGTGTTTAATTCACTGTGTTTAGAAGAGAACTAGATATATGAGAATTAGATTCTAGAATGGAGAAACATTTGCTGAAATAGATTTATATGCTTGGCAAACATGGAAAACGTTAAGGTACCCACTTAATATTATAGTTTCCTAAACTCACTAGTAGCCGAAGAAACTGCTAGTAAGGTCAAGTCAGATGAAACTGTTTAACCAGAATGAAGATATGCTACAAGACTTATTTTCATCCAATCACTTCTCACCCCCAAATACCAACTCCTGACTCCTTGCCATTACTCATTGCTGAAGAAGTCTCACAGAAAAACAGATTAACTGTTTTAAACATCACCTCAATTTTGATTTGTGCCAGTGCAAAACTGTGGGACATTCGTCTGAATTTTTGGTACGGTATTATACTATTGGCAGAAGCTGGATTATTGATACTGTCCCTTTTGGCAATATGAACAGGATACAGCACACAGCTGAGCACCTGTTAACTGCATATCAGCAGATTCTCAGACCTTGAAGTGTTCTTTAAAGCTGCTGTACTAAGGATGCAAGGCAGGCACCTGAACAAGGTTGATTGAAGAAAAAGCTGATATTAAGTAATTTCCCTTGCAATGCAGCTAGCAAGCTGGGAACAGCAAACCTTATATGCAAGAAAATGGAGGTGGCTGTATCTGAATCCGAACAAAAGGGCTTGCATCTATGGCAATATAATAGCATATATTTCCAAGTATCTCTTGTTCACATACATGGTTCCGCAAACTTAATTGCATGTGACTTGAGATTTGCTCATCTAATATTTTTTCTTTACTTCAAAGTAACCAGGGGGAAAATGGAGCAGCTAGTGATCTGGAAAATGTTTAAGGAGGGAACATTTAACTCTTTCTGTCATACTGCTTTAATCATCTTACAATGTTTCCAGCAATTATGCCACATTCCTAATTTACACTACAGTAGAAATAGTCACTTCTTCCTCCATCTTTATCTGTGTCCTACCAATGTAGCTTCAGAAACTGCTACAGATATCCCTATGAAAAAAACTATCTCACAATTTATTTATCAGGAAGTGCTTGTCTTGCTTTAGTTCCTAAAGCAAGAGTGAGCAATTAATCTTCCCAAGGGGCCATATAAGAAACTGGGACTTTTGTGAAGGGTTGAACCAATAGGGCTGTGAAGATGTGCAGGCACAGATGCACAGATGTAAAATGGGGGGAAAAAACCCAGTCCCTTTCAAAATAAAAGCAATGCAGTTGTATTGTGTGCATAGCGCATTGGTGTATACTTATTTCTATTTGATTTCTAATTTCCTATTGACCTCACATAGGCTGGACAGGGACAGCCAAAGTCCCAAATGTCACCCAGGGGCTGTAAAATGCCTAGGCCTTTCCTAAAGTAACCCTTCTATGAAACAATGTTATTCTGTGGAACCTAGGAGCTATGCCTTCTCTATCATAGCATCTGCCCTATAGAACAGTCTCCTCCCTCAAGCTTCAGGTTGACCTGAAAATGTAGGCCTTTCATAAGGCTTTAATAACTTGGTTCTCTCCAGGCATAGAACCAAGATGTTACCAGAACCCAATCTATGTTTGGTCTGCTTGATTAAGGAGTCTTTAGCTGCCTTTGCGAGATGGGTGACCATATAAATCTGCATAATTAATTAATTACCATCTTGCCAAATTATTTATTCTCAACCTCATCATGAGACAACTAACAGCACTGCACATTTTTGCCCAATGTAAATGATACTGCATACCGGTGCTGATCATCTATTATGCCACATAACCTCTTACTGTAAATAGAAAAGGCCCATAAAGTATCTATCCAGATTCCAAGTGTTTAAATTCCTAATAAGATATGTCAAATAAAAAACCACAAGAATTTTACAGCATGTGATATATTATGGTTCTGAATCACAACTCATCAGGCTTCTTTATAGAATTAAATAACATCTCAGAAAGGAAAATAAACAAGGAAAGTTTCCAAGAGAAGGCAATAAGTAGCGATTGGCCACTGGACTTTCAACCCAGGATTCATGCCTCTCTTTGCTGGACTCACCCTTCACTGCATGAACTGGAATATAGCATGACTGCTATTCTGTTCTTACTGTATTATTTCCACATATTCCCACCAAAGGTTGTCTGAAAGATATGGCAATCTGTAATTAGTATAACCCCATTAACCTTCCCCATACCATTTGACATCAGAGAAGGTGCTAAACTAAATTCAGTAGAGATTAGGGGTAGTTCTATGCTATGTTGACTCTCAGGATGTACTACAGTGATCTTGGAAGTCAAAAACTCCATCAAAGTACAACTTCTTTTGATTGATCCATAAGATAAGTGGGGGTTAAGCTGCATGATATAACGAATTGTTTTAAAGATGAAAAGGTACCTTAGTTTAGAAAAAACCGACCCAAGTTTTGGCTTTTGCTAAGTATTCACTGCATTGTTTCTCTGAAGAATATCTCTGTGAGGATCGCACTATATCTTCTGACAGACTCTGACCTTGAACATGCACTAAAACTGACAATCCTTCCAAATCTTGGCAAAAGTAATACAGAAAATGGAAATATAGAGATATTTACAAGCTTTACTATACATTTCCATGGAAGTACATGAAGAATTTGCCAAACTGAATGATCCCTCAGCCAAAGTGTTTCAAATTCTTTGGATAGGCTTCTTCTTCAGCTCTACTTTCTTGAATACCAAACTTTCCGTGTATATATATATATGTGGACCATGATGGAACTTTTCTAAAAGCTGCTTTGAACGATGGCTTCTAAGAAGAAAAGCAAGAAGGGGGAAAAATCCCTGCATTATTCTGTAGCAAATTCTACTAGCAGAACAGTGACCTTTTCTTAGTCTGTGCATCTAAATATAGGATCCAAATTAATTAACGTGCTTGCTACTGGATGTGGGACCAAATGAAGCAAGATGCTTCGGTAAGGGTTCCAGTGACACCAGTAATAATGCAAAATTAAGTATGCATAGATAAAAGCGAGCAGCTGGCCAGGGCATCTCAGACTAACTCATAAAAAGTGGAAAGGAGTTTGCAGCTGACATAGACAAAGCCCTTAAGAGTTTAAATATGTATGAGCCATGATGCACACAAGCCAAAATGAAAATTCTGAATGGATCCCCCACTAGGTGCCCTCAAATCTAACTGCAAGCAGAAAATAAGCTCAGAGATGATAAATATTGAGGTTTTCTAAAGGGAAAAAAATGGCTATAAATAGGTTTTCGTATTTAAAACAGCTTTGACAGCAAATCCTTTGAAAAATAACTTGATTTACTATAAAACCTTAATACAAACAAATCAGCTGAGGACTATATAATTTCTATTAAACAAAAGGCATTAAATATGTTGTAATACAAAGAGGAACCACAGTTAAAACAGAAACTGTCTAAAGCTAAGCCAATCCTAAACAGAAAGGCCTGAACCATATTGAACACCGTAGGCTTTATCTGAATAAAGTGCTACTAAGTTCGGCTAGTTGCATTGTAACTTATATCATAAATTATATATTGTGTTTATTTTTGTGGACATTTTATCAGATCTAGAAATTAGCATGGCAATAAATGGACCAGAAGATTCCATACTCCTGTTTGATACAGAAGCATTCATGGAGCCAGTTATTCATTCTTCTAATTCACTTCATTTCTTAGATTTCTATTTCACTTTCCTTCAGGAGTACAAGAATTCTTCCTCCAATGTTGGGCAATAATAACTGATTCAAATTATCCAGTCATCCAGGGAGCTTCCATAACTCTGACCACTGCATTTTGAATCCAACTGCAGTTTCCAGGTGGCAGCTCCACGTGGAAAGCATTGCAGTAGTCCACCAATAAGCCCCCACCCCACCCAACCCCGGTCAGGAAAGGGCACAAAAGGCAGAGAAACTGAACCTGTGCAAAACCTGTGCTGCCACCTGATCCAAGAATGGGAGTCCTGAGTAGGGCAGTGCAATCACATTTTGGAGCAGAGGTTGAAATTCCTCTGAATCAAGTACTCCAAGAACCAAAACCATTTGGATTTGGGTTCCTGTTCCCTAGCAAGCATTCAGATGCTGACAGCATTCAAGGCATTAGGAAAACACTTTAGCATGGGAAAAACAGCTATTAACCAGACTTCCAGGGGAAGCATGGCAAACTAAAGACATTTCTGTGAAAGTGGAGCCAATAACTGTAGCAAAACAGAAGAACTGGCAAGTGGATGGGTTCTTTGGGAACTCTCCAAATAGGGAGAAGAAGCAAGATTAACATGTATTCCGAATGTCTGCTCCTTGCAAGAAGGCCGCAAGATAATGGCTTTCCACAGGTTTGAACTCTGGGAAATGAAGGGATTAGACATTGTGTGTGTGTGTGTGTGTGTGTGTGTGTGTTTGTGGCAAAATATCCTGTATATGACTGTTGTGCATCGCCCAGAGTTGCCTTTGGTAAAATGGGTGACTATATAAAATAGATAGACAGACAGACAGACAGACAGAGAGATTTACAAATCTCACTTTCTAATCACTTTGGAAATTACCTATTAAGAGAGCAAGGTTGGACTACAGGTTAAGTCTACCGCCAGGAGACTCTAGACATGAAAGACATGAAAGCTGGCTAGGTGACTTTGGGCCAGTCACACTTTTTCAACCCAACTCACCTCACAGGGTTGTTTGTTGTGGGGAAAATAGGAGAAGGAAAGATGATTGTGTGTGTTCACTACCTTGAATTATTAAATAAATAATAATGGTGGATATAAATAAATAAAATAAGTAAATAAACTTGGGATGTGTGTGTCTATGAAGGGGGGCAGGGTGCTATGGTAGAATACAGTAACACCGCAGTTCGCAAGAGGAAGGTTCATATTACAAGGAGGGGGATAAGACAAGAGACAATACAATCTGGAGATGGAACATGGGAAGAGGAAGAGATTTAGGATTATTGCTCATTAGAATCTCTCAGCGTATATCCATTAGGTTAGAGTAGTATATGTTTAATCTGGCAAGATTCTGTCTATATGGTATATGCAAATAAAGTACTGAAAGTAGGCTGGATTGTTTTATGTCATTCTTGGACTAGGCTGACATAACTATTTTAAAACTAGTAGAGTCCTTCAGAATAAGTTTGAAAAGTTGCCAGGTGAGCTTCAACTCTGAACAAAAGAAAAATTAAGAACTTAAAAAATTTGAAATAAACAGCCATAGTCTAAATAAGATTTTGATTTAAGAAAGTTACAAACAGATTAAAGGTCAACTTAAATTTGGAATATTGATTTTTTTTGTACAAGATTTTGGAATTAACTATTAAAAATGGCTTCTCATGGAAACCAGATTTATATATTTATGTATTTGACTGTTTTTTAACTAATTTGCTACCCATCCTATTGTCACATGACTCTGGGCAACTTACAATCTTACAATTATTTTGATTATCTTGGCTGATAACAAAAATAAACAATGTTATGATTTTAGAAACTGGATACGAGAAGACTAAAGATTCTAACATAGTAGAAGAATTAAAAATACAAGCCTGTTTTTGATGTCAGTTAACAAAACATCATATCATTGGAAATATTAAAGCAGATTTTGAAGAATGGAGGCAAAAATTACAATGTCAATAGTGTCAGTAGTGATTTCTGGTTATATGGATAGATTATGTCTAAAAATCATTAATGAGGAAATGACAGATGGAGTGCAAATTTTGTTTGACAAGACAAAGCACTGAAGATGGAATTACAAATGATGAACAAGAGAATGAGTTGTACAAAAGAATGTCCAAAAGAAACTGACTGAATTTTTGAAAATTAAAGGGGAAATGCGAAGGACAAACCAAGAGAATGACTTGGAAAACGTTTTCTTATGAGATCTACAAAAGAGCCTTGTTCAACCCTTAAAAGTCTGTGTAAAAAAAGAATTGAAAAGAAATCAAATCATACACTAATATTTGAAAGAATTAAAGACTAAGATTAAGATTGTAAGCTACCCAGAGTTGCCTTGAGGTAAGACAGATGGCCTAAAAATTTTTAAATAAATAAATAAATAAATAAATCTGTCAGAACTAAAATGAAGTAATATAAAGATGATTTATTTGATCAAGATTAAAATAAGACTTTTTAAAGATAAAGTTCTGGCAACTTTTACAGACACCAGAATTGAATAGTTGTTTGTTGGATTTGCTTATAGATAAGGGATAGGATATGCGATGAATAGATATCTTGTCGTAACATTATAAGGGTAAAGACTTATTAAATTTGCCAATAGTTTTTTTTTTGTGTGTGTACACACACAGACACACACACACACACATAATAAAAATTATATTTTAAAAAAGAGAACAATAGCTAATAGCTTTGATAGCAGTGTGACTGTCCCTGAAAATCATCTCCTGGGAGAACAGTGGGTTTCCTTGTGCAGTTGGCTAACCATCATGAGAACAGACTAATGGACTAGATAGGCCAGGGGGTTGTTCCAGCAGGGCACTGCTTATGTACTTATGATACCATCACATGGCTAGTCAAGAGCCAAGATGAACAACTGAATGTCATTCATATATTGATGATCCCTAACTCTCAACTGATAAATGATCTTTTTCAGCAATTTCATTGTAGAAAATTAAGCAAGATGATCAAAGTATCAAAACCTGTGGTGCCCCACAAATTAGAGGTTTTAGATTCAACCTCTCACCAACATTGAATAAAATGAGTTTCAGGAGAAAAGGGAGCCCACTGCAACACAGCACTTCCTGCCCCAATTCCTTGCAGTTCATCCAAAAGAAATTGTGATTGATGGTATTGAAAGTTGCTGAGAGATTGGGAAATGCCAGGGTAGAGGAAAAGAGAGATAAAGCTGGCAAAGGTATGCAAAAGTTTTAGCATACAATAAATGACATTTCAGATCTGCAAAAAAAGGAGTATGAGAAAAAGGAACAAGTTGACTCACCTTGGTTCAGTAGAGAATATAGGTAGTCCTCAGCTTATGTCCATTCATTCAACAACCATTCTAATTTGCAGTGGGTCTGAGAAAATGGATGTACAACCAATCTCCAAATTCTGGATACTGTACCATCCCCACAGTTATGATCATAATCTGTGTGCTCAAGTGCCTGGCTCGTGATTACAAAATCATGAGCTGGGCACTTGATATCATGGAACCACAATCACATGATCCTTGCCAACATCCCACAAGCAAAGTCAATGGGAAGCTGACAAGGAAGATTGCAAGTTGCTCTGCCCACAGCACACACACACCTCTGCCCATACTCATCCTTTGCCAGCCCTCCCAAGTTTGCCCTAACTCATCCATGGTCTTCTTTGATTCACACGTGGCCTGTGCTGGCTCTTTCAGGAAAACACAGTTATCTCCTTCAAGGCTATTGGAACCACCTCATCCCTCAAGTTACCCAACTATATGTCACCTCCCAAGTGGCCTTCACCAGCCAGGAGGAACAAAGATCTAATAAACAGATGGCTGGGTTAGCAGACCCAAACATTTTGCCCACTTTTATAGGAGTATCAGGATCAAACTCTTCCCAGGTAACCAAACAAACTCCTGCCTCACTGCCAGCCTAGGTACAGTCCAATTCTGAGGACTTTACTGAGCAGATGTCTAGGATATTTGTCACCAGTGGCTACTACTGCCACCAGCACTCAGTAGCCCAAGGAACCAGGTAAAAGGAGTAACTGAACAGAAATAATACACACACACACACACACACACACTCATGTATGACATATAACATCCACTCACTCTTCATTTACTTCTCCTCAAAAACCCCAATTCCCACAGTCCAGTCCAAAATGGTTCAAGAATAAAATGCAGGCCATCAGATTAGTGGTGGGATTCAAATTTTTTTACTAATGGTTCTGTGGGCTTGGTGGGCGTGGCAGGGGAAGGATACTGTAAATCTCCAGTCAGAGGTGATATTTGCCGGTTCTCCGAACTCAAAATTTCCACTACTGGTTCTCCAGAACTGGACAGANGATACTGTAAATCTCCAGTCAGAGGTGATATTTGCCGGTTCTCCGAACTCAAAATTTCCACTACTGGTTCTCCNNNNCTGGTCAGAACTTGCTGAATACCACCTCCGCATCAGATTACATTGATGTTTTTCTGTATTTATTTTATCATAACAATCTCCTCTGCAATGTGCTAATTTCTCATGGGCATCTTTTCATCTCATGGAGTTTCTGTCTAGGAACTACCAGACAGAGAGCTAGCTTGGTATATTGGTTAAGGCACAAGGCTGGAAACCAGGAGACTGAATTCTAGTCCTGCCTTAAGGCATGAAGCCAGCTGGGAGATCTTGCCAGTCACTCCTTCTCTTTCAGCCCTAAGAACGAGACAATAATAAACCACTTCTGAAAAAAAAACTCACTAAGAAAACTGCAGACAGTTGCCAGGAGTCAACACTGATTTTAAGGCACACTCACACACACATACACACAAACGACAATTGCTTCTGGAATTTCTGGATGCCAACAAGTTTATTTTATGCATGTTTCAGGGTGAAAAGATTGCTACAAACTAACCAACCAAACTCCTCTGGCATCCAACTGCAGCCACAGCTTGTTACAAGATGTTACCACCAGCCACTGGAATCTTCCACTTCAATGCCCTGCTACAAAACATAAGGCAACTCCCTTATGAGAATGAAGCTTGAAACTAACTCAGAAAATTGAAATATGAAGCCCAACTGTTAGCTCCAATAATCTACTAAATGCAATGTTCTGATTATGTGTACATCTAGGATTTTCATTCATTATTCTGAGATACAGAACTATCACAACAATGATGGCTGGTCATATCCATTTTACCAAGCACTTATCTTTACCTTGAAGTTTCCATAATCAAAGCAGATACCTGAGAGGTTTGTGCCTACAGACTATATTGGTTCATTGGCCCAGATCTGGAAACCAGATATTTTCCAGAAGAAACTACGGTACATTTGATGTCAGCACCTGAAATTCTTTGGTAACTGCCACAGCATATTGTTGATGCCTAGCACGTATTCTCTTCTACACACTATGAATGATCTGATTGGGCATTTTGAAGATATCAAGCCATTGGATCAAGCTGCAAATATTCATTACTACTTGTTATGTTTCTATTATATCTAATAAAGGAGGATATCTATAGCTCAGGGTTGACATGAGGGGTCCTTGTTGCTCTCTGAGTTTGCTTGTTTTCTTGCAGATGTTTCATTACCCATATTAGGTAACATCATCAGTGCTAGATCAGTGCTAGCATTGATGATGGTACCTAGTTTGGGTAATGAAATGTCTGCATGAAAACAAGGAAGCTCGGAAAGCATCAAGGATCCCTCATTGTATTATATCTAGAGGATTCATTACCCTAAGCCCCCTGGATCTTGGAACAGCTATACCACTAGGCTAAAAATTGTAGGTACTACTGGTAGGTGGTATAATGGGACAGTTAGCTGTTTTAAAGACCCCAGCTACCCTACAGTTTAGTTTCCTTACATCTTGTGCCACTGTATTTTAATTTTCCTATAGGAATACTTTTTACACGTTTTTTTTTACTTTTTTTCATCATCACGATGGGTGGGGGCAATGGACTATGAGCATTTAATGCCTCCCAAAAAATGGAGAATGCTATATCATACTCCAAAATTTGCAGACTAAATTGTAAGTTTCAAAAGCACCATATAGGCTGCAGTGCCATCTTATCTGAGTGCTCAGTCTCTCGATCTCAAGAGCCAATGTAATAAAAGACAGGAGAGATAAAAAAGCCAACTGGAATTACAGAAGCTGACATGCCTGCTCAAAAGTCTAGAATTGTAGTCCAAAAAAGAACAATGTTTACTGACTATGAGAACCAGAGTTTTATTTGCAGGCTTCTACATAGCAAATCCTACTGCTAAAAGAGACCCTACATTTTTCAAGATTTAAAAAAAAAAACAGTACCAGGAAATGCAACAACAAAAATAACAAGTCAATCTTCAAGATATATGTACATCTCTGGCTGGAATAAATATGAATTGGTCTGTGTGTGAGAGAGAGAGTGGGGGAGTGAGGGGGCGGGCTTTTTAACTCCCTGGTATGTGTTTGCAAAACTGTCTTTAGATTCTAGTTGAACTATAAGCAAGAAAAAAGCACCTTGCAACACAAAATTTGACTCTGCGGTTATTTCAAATTTAATGTTTGTTGAGCTTTTAAAAAAACTTGCAAACATAATGAGTAAATATTAGTCTCTTGACAAGGATTTCAATGACAACCTATTCCAAGAAATGCAGTAGCGAACTTTGTGTTTGAGAAAAAGAATGAAAGAACACATAATTGTGGTTATGAAAAAAGTTGATCCATACTTTCTGTCAGCTATTTTATACTACACATGTTACCCAATCTGAATTATGTAAAAGAACCAGGAACAAGTACAGCAACAGCACGATGAGAAACCTCATTATATAGCATTTTAAAAAACCCTCAAACATTAGTCACACCAGATTGTTCTATCTAAAACAGCTTCAGTAAAGTCTTACCATTATAATTACTAGAGACATGAGACAAACAGGAAACCTAGAACACATCAACTGTGGGAGCTTTTTTGCTGTATGAACTGTAGGTACTGCAGCACTGTGGTGAGAAGAAAACATGATATTCAATTCCAAGATAGATCAGGTAAAGACAGATTTAATTTACAGCGAGCATTTGCATCATGACCGATATAAAAAGCAATCTGATGCTTGAATCTCATACCCAGTGAATAATTACTCAGGAGACTTAGGGGTTTTCAAGGAATCGGCTAAAAGCACCCACAGAAATGAGTTGATAAAAGCAGGTTGTGCAGGACCGTCTTTCTAGCCTGAAAACTGGACTCCAAGCTAGCCTTTCACTGCATTTCCCTCCCCTTTTTTTTATTGCATTCTGCTTCGTTGTAAAAATTTCTATACAGTACTGAAAGAGGGTGAATGTTGGGATGGTGTGCGGATTTATTAACCAGATTACTCTCCATCTCACTGCAAAAGTCACCTTGGAGAGAGACAGCAGTCACATGAATTGGCTCCAAGACAGCAAAGATAGGATTTGTGTAATGTAGAACTCACTGCTGAAAGTTGGTACAAAGTCCTGCCTGCCTGCCTTGCATGCTGAGCTCAACAACTGGATCATTTCAGTATGAACATGGTGCATGATTACAGGATATACTTTAGAACAGGGGTGTCAAACTCAAGGCCCAGGGGATGGATCAGGCCCACGGTGTGCTTAGATCTGGCCCACGGGCCCCCCTGAAAATAGCAGAGGACCAGCCCACGGTGCCTCTGCCAGTGAAAACGGAGCTTGGGAGAGCCGCACATGACTCTCTGAGCTCCATTTTCACTGGCAGAGGGTTGCAGGAGGCTGTCTCAACCAAAAACAGAGCTCACAAGAACCATGTGTGGTCCCCCGAGTTCCATTTTCACTGGCAGAGGGTTGCATGAGGCCATCTCAGCCAAAAACAGAGCTTGCAAGGGCCACTCGTGGTCCCCCAAGCTCCGTTTTCATTAGCAGAGGGTTGTAGGAGGCCATCGCAGCTGAAAATAGAGCTCGGGAGCCCGTTTCCATTGGCAGAGCATTCGGGCCACACAGGTGCCCTGACACGAGTGATGTCGAGCTAGCCATACCCATCCCGGCCACGCCCACCCTGGCCCCCCAAGGTCAAACACA
>AZIM01000428.1:238473-250720 GCA_000516915.1 Ophiophagus hannah | reverse complement strand
CCTCAATGAAATCGAGTTTGACACCCTGTATTAAAAGATTTAATAGGTGCTTTACAAAATATTAAGTCTATAATAGGTATTTATAAACAGTTCCATTAATACACTATATTAGACATTTACAGCATAAACTGGTATTCATAATACATTAAAATTAATGGAAAACTGTATGTTTTGGTTGGAAAATATATGTCACAATTCTATTGATGAAAATTTATGTTTAATTCAACAAATGATACCTGTGTGCCTTTTTGAATGAAATTAGAGAGTTAAACTAATTAGTGATGATATGATGTTCAAAATGCAACATTGGTTTAAATGGTTTGGCCTGGAATTACAATGGCTCCCTTTTGGACAAACTTTTCACTTATTGCATTCTGGAAAAAGTCATTTGCTTCATACATACTCATGTTCTTTTGATATTAACAGTAAGGGGCTGAAATAGATACAGGTAGCCTAATGGTTTAACGACCATTTTTAGTGACTTTTCAAAGTTGCAACAATGCTGCAACAATGACTTACAAAGCAGTCCTCGGATTTATGACAATCAAAGTTCAATCAATGTTCCCAAAGTCACATGATCATGATTTGTGTGCTTAGCAACTGTTGGACGTTTACAACTGTTGCACTCTCCTGCAGTCACAAGATTGTCATTTGCGACCTTTTCAGCTACTTCTGACAAGCAAACCCAGCCAGGATGAGGTTGCAAGTGATGGTCACATGTTGTCTTGCTTAAAGCTATAACTATAACTAGGACTGTCAGAAATGCCATCCCTAAACAGGGCAGTGATATTTTCCTTAATAACCATTTTGTCTTACAACAGTGCCAGTTAGGGTCATTAGGCGAAAACAACCTACACTGCATACTTTCATGATTAAAAAAAAAACCCCAATTCCTGATACTATAAGGTTGGAAGGACATTCATTCTATATCAGTTATTCAATGGTCTGAAGAACTTATCTTTCTTTCTATATTTGAACATGCATTATACTGTAGGAGTCTCAATTGGAGGACTATTCAGAAATCTGGATTGTACATATTAATTTATATGTTTGGCTGTTCATTTTGTTTTGTTTTTTTAGTTAAGTACACTGACTTAAAAGTGACTGGTTTAACTGTATAATGCAACACAAATAATTCATGCTGAACATTGCTCCATTTAAGGGTTTGAATACATCTAACCTTTTAGGTTAACTATACTGTACTTTGTAAAAAAAATAACCAGCCATTTCAGTCACATTGTTTATCAAGGAAGTGTATCTGGTAATGGAAAAATTCTCAATGACATTCTGAGTTCACACACATACAGACTCTCAGATTCCTTGAAGCACAAATCTGAAAAGACCGACCAAGTTATAAACTTTTGTGTAAATATTCTGATTATTTCCTTGGAATAGAAGAAGAATTGTTCTAGATTTATTATTTGAAGAAGAAATCCAGAATTCCATTTTGCAGAAGTAAGTTTTCTGCAAACACTACATACTTCCCTGCTTCCCTTCCCATTATGTATATCTATGCCTTTAGTGCTGAAGTACAGTGCCAATTATGGTGAAACTTTTCGATTCTAGGACAGATTATATAAAATTTTTAAGAGAAATATATTTTTAAAAGGTATTTAACATCCACAAAAATCCCTGCAAAGTTACCATGTGATAACGACATGGCAACCATGAAAATATTTTATTTAAGGATAGTTACTTCAAAATGAAAATCCTGCCTTTCCACCATAAGATCTTAGGATAGCTAATAGTTTGATAAAAGCATTGTAAAACATCTGAAAAAGTAAAATCACAGTATAAATTACACAAAACATAACAGTAGATGCCAAGCAATTTATTTCTGCAGAAAGCATTTCAGAACTAAAGCACTATAGCCAAATATTTCCTCCCCCACCATACTTCTCTTAACAGCCAATCTAAATTTATTATAAAAGGTATCTAGAGCTTTGTAAAAAGAAAGCCAATTCCTCAGGTTATCCAATTCCTAAGCATCACCACTTTAAATTGCACTCAGAAATAAATCAGATGCCAGGGACGTATTTTCAAATCTAGCAAGATACATTTTCTTGGCTCAGTCCCACTTACCTAGCAACCAAGAGATGTATTTTTTTTTCAAATATCTACCCACTATATCAGGATCATTCTGGATATTGTTATTAAATGGGGGAACAGATGGGAACAAAAGAGAACAAATCAGAAAATAAGCTTCAGTTTTGGCCTGGGAAGATATTCAGTCTTTTTTGGCAAGGCAATATACTTATTAGACCAAAGACTATTGAAAACAGATAAATTTATCAATTGCAAGGACAAAACATTTGGCTCAGTATTTTGCTTGTTTATGGTCAGTGTCACCAAACCCACTTCAGCCAACAATATTTTTAAAAGAGGAATTATTTCCTTGCATGGTAAAGCAGGAAAAAGAATACTATAGCCAAGCACTCACTGTTGTATATGAGATACTGTACAATTGTTGCACAATTTTCTTGGGGGGAGGGAGACTCAAAGGGAATGGGAAAAGATAATTCATATTATAAAATTAAAATGATGCAGCAAACTTTCTGCTTACATGAAGGTGCTCAACTACCCAAGTGATTTACTTAGATTATGCAAAAGTAGATTACAGACAAGGAGAGGGGGGCTGTCCCCATCAAGACCAAGGTTTTTCATCAGTAATTTTTCAACAAGACCCTCATTGAGTGCTCTGTGATTATCAGGATTAAGAACTGATATTGTTTCTAACTTGTTATATAAAAACATTAAAAATCAGCAGTGCTCTTGCTTATCCTCAACTGAGCATTTTCCCTGTTTAGCTCACTAACATATACATTCCAAGATACATGTTGCATCTAATAAAGGAGGAAAGCTATTACAAAAACACACACGTATAAAGTCACAGAATAAAACCAAATGGGCAAAGTTGTAGGCTTTATCTGTTAATCTGAAAGGCTTCCAAACTACCTTCAAAATTCAGGGGAAGTATATTTGATAAAATCTGTTTGGGAGTATAGAGGAACACTGCAATATCAACGTTCTTTCTAGGCTAAAAGACCTGTCCTTTATACCTCAAGGACAAAACATACTTAATTTTAGCTGGGGGGAAAAAGTGTTTCAAAGAAACAAAAGCACACAGAAAAGGAAAAAAAACATAAAAATCAAGTCCTTTGTACAGACAATCAGTAGATATGTAACAAAAGTATTGGGAGTCTTTTACATCCATGTATGAAAACAGTCTCTATTAGGTCTCTATTTCATTAAGTGTTTAAAACTTGTACTTGATAATTATTGTAATAGAATGCCTCAAAATATATAAATATTCTGGATTAATGGGAATCGAGGAGGGGTGTTGGGTTTTTTTTCCTATCATGGTGGGACCAGGTACTGTGACAGAGTGACTGGTGAATTAGTACAGTGAATTAAGATGTGAAAGCTGAAAATCTCTAATTTAGAACATTAGTATTTATAACTCTAAAGATTACAAATGAGTAGTTGACTTTTGGGAAGACCTGGCCATCCTTCACAGCCAGTCCAGAAACTAAAGCTGGAGTACCTCAAATTTTTAAATACAATTACTAAAGAAACCCATGCATGTATTTGTTTACTTGTTTATTATTTTTTATGCTGCTTCAGTCACTCTAACCATAAGTAGCTCAAAATACAAGAAACAAAAAATACAATAAATACTGTAAAAGAAAATATAATTCTAATAATACAGAAATAAAGTAATCATAAATCAAATCCCATAAACATAAGATTTCTTAAACAGGACACCATAAATAGCAATGTTCAGGAGTTATCAGCAGCTACCTTTAAAAACCTTTATTAACAACAAAGATTGGCCGAGCCCTTACATTCTTTTAAGCCATAATATGATTATGACTTTAGATTAATATAATATGTGAACACAGCTGCTGAGTAAATCCTTATATATTATCCAGCTACAGTTCAAGAATTAAAACTAAAGGTATAGAGAGTATAAAACTATAATATCACTCAGGTAACAGGTCCTGATAATACACCACTGTTTTTGTGTAGTAAACGTTATCTATTCTAATTATATGAATTTTACTATTATGGGTGGCAACACAAAATATATAGAGCTTGTAGTGCAAAAATAGTTAAACCATTGGTTTTGAGGAAATACCAAAAGCTTGCCTTTGTAAGTTACACAGCTTCCATTGTTTGAGAGCTGTTTTCTGTAAACAGACAGATTCAGAAACCTAAACCATAAATACAACAGCAGGTTAGAATTCTTGAATCTTGTCATGAGTAAATTTTCAGAACACTTGAAAACTTATGCAGAGTTTGTTACGTAAATATTTCCCAAACCTGAGATGCAGTGGACCAAGGATTTACACACACATATGTATATATTATAAATATTATTCATTACTATGATATGGGTCCTAATAAAATCCCTTAAAAAAACATTTTTACGTACTATTGGAAAGGTCAAATAAAAACACAGCTTCCCCTTTGTACTTCTAAGTAATACTTTTATTACAGCAATGACTATTACCGGTAATTGACTCCTTGAGGCAATACAGAAGAAATTATCAAGTCAGAAAATCCCTTCCATCATTCCATGCCTTCACATGCAACATAGAAAACAAGGAGGAAATTTACATAATATGACAGAGATGGGAACTACATTCTGAAATTACCACACAGTGTTACGCAAACATCTATTCTGAATGCTCTCCTACTTCTATTCTTTTACCAGATTACTATTTATCTTGATGGCTCCCAATTTTTGCTTCTTCCCATTCCTTTGAATCTCCAGGCATCTATATTGCTATTCATTCTTCTCCTTTCCTCTGCTACTACATTCCTACTGAGCTCATTATTTAGTGTTCACTAAGTGGATACATTTGCCTTAGCTACAAAAAAAGAGAAGGTAAACATTAGCTTGGTTTAAATACAATTTATTGCTAATCCAGAGTGCTGAACTAGATACAGGATAAAAGAAAGAAAAGGGATTTAAAGAAAAGGAAGTGGAAAGAGAAGAAAAAAGTGCATTATTAAATATTGCAAATTCTACAGCAAAATGAGCAGCACAAGGGATACAGTATATCATATTAATTTAGGTGCAAGGCAAAATTAATCAGAAACTGGGGGTTTTCTGTGCTGTAATGAGAACTAGACAATAATGAGAAAATAAGTAACAATACCTAGAATTGTTGTGGCCTAGGATCTGAAGACTTCATACAGGTGAGACCCCTATTTCAAAATGACTTATACAGAATACATATTGACAGGATTCTGAGTGTATTTATTTCAAATATGTAGATTCAATAATCATGTTGTTCTTTGCTTCACTAACATTGCTGTAGTATCTCATAAGATGACATTACTCCTTGATGGGGGAGATTAGGTTCTTCAGCACCTTCAACTGCTCCACAACTGAATTTCCAATTAGAGAAATAAAGAATCTTTCACTATAGACACAATCATCATAAAACACTCCCTTCCAAAGTTTACCCAGAAATAAAGAACATGACAAAGTTTCTATAGTTACTTTGATGCATATCTGGTTGATATTTGTTGGAGGTGGCACCTTTTATATTGAGCAAACAACCAACCTCAGCTCTCCTGCATTTTGGGATTATAGAACTTTATTATACTCAACATATTTCTCAGGAGATTTTGCCAGCACGTAAGGCTGTTGAACCCAAGGATACACATATACATATTAAATATTACAGTGAATTTCACAATTACCAGGAACTTGGCTGTTTCTTTTCATTCAGGGAAATCACCAAATGCATGTATGAACTAGCGCTGCTGAACAATTATGGCAATATGGAGGGAAGGTATCAAAAATAATGTACTATACTTTAAAACAGCAGTTTAGAAGCAAAGGGTAAATTAAGCTACCAATTTACAAAAGTAAAAGACTGACAAGGACACTGGTAGAAATTCAATAGAGCCACATGTAGTAATGAGTCAGATCTGGACCCCCTTAAGCAAAGTTCTCATCATACAAAATTTGGAACCCCATTTAAAAGCCATAATTTAAATATTACAGGCCATCTAAAACAACTTTTAGAGTTCTTCATTCAATGAATAGGAACACACAAACAACCTTTTGAAGCTGATAGAGGCACCCAGGTGAGTTTTTGAGGAATATTTGACTTTAAACAACAGCAGCCATTGTAATACGGATATATTCAGAGCTTCCTGTAGAAAGTAATCTGTCATGATGTACTTCCTGTAGAAAGTAATCTGTCAAATCTCATGTAAGAGATTTTCAACAGAAAAAGGCATACAGTTGTGGTATATGTATTCAGAACTGTCCTACGCATGTTTATCTGGCCCTCAGTTTCACTGAGTTCATTGCAGCTTAATATCAAAGAATCATGTATGAAACTGCCTTTTAGATTAAATGACCCAAAGTTCAGTAATTCTATAACATAATTTTCATTTGATGCAATATTTAAATATACTTAACATGGATGAGTAATCATTTTAATACCTTTCAATCATAATATTTAATAAATTAGAAAGAGGCAGGAATTATAATCTGCATTAGTAATTATATGCATAAACTTTTGAATAGTACTTATTCTGAGTGATTAAATATGGAGACTTTAAAACAGAGAATATTGTGTCTGCAGTAAACTGAACTGGAATTTAAGGTACTAAAATGTATTTATAAAAATCAGGTTCCTTACTCATATTAAAAGTCAAATTATAGGCCTATGAATGATTTCCATTTTACTCATCTCACTGGCCATTGGAGCCCAAGCTCTTAAGGATAAAGAGATGTAACTACAATACTAAGAAAAAGACTACCAATTCGAAAGTATGCAAATGCATGTAGATATTTAGGTACCACACTTTGGTAGGAAAGTAACAGAGCTCTGTGACATCATGCTGGCCACATGATTGCATTAATGTGTTCGGATAGCGCTGACTCAATGGCCTTGAAACAAAGATAAGCAACGACTAGCGGAGTAAATCCGCAGGGACTCCTTACCTTCCTAACCATAACTTTAAAGTAGGTTAACTGATGCATTCTATGTTTTGGAGCACAATTACCATGAACTTTGTCTAGAGTCCTTTAGAAGTGGGATGAGCTATAAATATTTTCAGATAAAACAATGAAACAAAGATATAAGTAAACCCAAAGAAACAAAGAGTAAGTAAACCCAAAGATGCATAACATGGTCTATGTCTATGCATTATAGGAGATATAGTTCAAATATTTAAAGGGCCCGATTTGTTTCTCACCAATATATAAAGTACAAGAAAAAAANAAATGGAAAATATAAATCTTTTAAAATATACCAAGGTGGTATACCAACAAAAACTGGATAATGACTCCCAGATTTGCCAACTACAGTAGTATGTGCAGTAACACTAGATTGGCAAAATTTTGTATGAGTTATACTAGTCAACAAGCAAATACACGTCTGATTCCTGCCAATAATTTTAAATACAAAATTCATAGGTGGCGTTACTAGATCAAAAGTTACATACTGGGGATGTACTGTTCATTCTATATGGATTGCTGAGGGCTCCCCGCCCCCAATTCTTTTCTCAGTGTGTTTGTACTTTGTGGCACATGCTTTCAGCTTAATTGGAGATACGATCTGTGCTGCAGTTTTTCTTTCCAGTAAGATTTCAATGCAGCCAAATCAATGGGGATCTTGGAGTCCTCGTGGATGTGTGCTGAAGCTGCCAAAAAAGCCAACACAGTTCTAGATTGCATTAACAGAGGGATATACTCAAGATCACATGTTAATTCCACTTTATAATGCCTTTGTAAGATCATGCTTGGAATACTGCATCCTGTTTTGGTCACCACAATATAAAAAAAATATTCTAGAAAGACTGCAGAGAACAGCAACAAAGATTAGGGGACTAGAGGCTAAAACATATGAAGAATGGTTGCAGGAATTGAATATGTCTAGTTTAGTGAAAAGAAGGACTAGGGGTGACATGATAGCAATGTTCCTATATCTGAGAGATTTCCACAAAGACCCACAAAGACATCAACCTATTTTTCAAAGCATCAGAAGGCAAGACAAGAAACAATGGATGGGAACTAATCAAGGAGAAGACCAATCTGCAATTAAGAAGAGATTTCCTGACAGTTAGAACAATTAATCACTGGGACGGCTTGCCTCCAGAAGTTGTGGGTGCTCTAACACTAAAGGTTTTTAAGAAGAGATTGGACAACCATTAGTCTAAAATATTATAGGGTTTCCTGCTTGAGCAGAGGGTTGGAGTAGAAGACCTCCAAGATTCCTTCCAACTCTGTTCTTCTGTTCTGCTATTCAATACTTTGCCACACATAGTACAAGAAGAACCACATACACACATACACACTTCAAATCTACATTTAGCCATGCACTACCATGGGAACCATAAATGTACAATTTCAATAACTGCTTGGACCCTTTGCTTGGGCTCTTTAACCACAGCCAAATAGATCTGTATGGGTTTTTTAAAAATAAAATACAGTAGTAAACATCTCCCTCCAAAGCTAGTATAATGTTTTCAATACTTGGCCAAGCTCTTCCACCACCACCAAATAATATGTTTAGCTCTTAAACAAGACTCAGTTGAATGTTTAGCCCAAATACTTTTTCGCATTTGGCATGGAATCCAATTGAGGTAGGGCCAGAGGATGGGAACTCCAGGCATATACTGCCTCGTAGTGCCAACACTTCCAGCACATTGGTTCAGCTTAGGACACCTGCTAGACTACAGGCTAATGAAACCTGGATTCTAATTGGCTGCTTGTAAGCAAAATTGCTATCCCATAGTGGTATCTTTGTTCTGAATTCTCTTATCTCATGACACGGACGTCAGTCAAACAAGAAGTCAAAGACAGATATAGTTAGCTCTCCTATTTGGATCACATAGACTAAATAAAAGAGAACAGAGAAGAAAAGGAAAAAAGAAGCAACAAAGACAGGAAAAGTTGGTGTTCTGAATAATAGCAGCTTAACTTCAATCACTCTAGAAATCACTAATAATTGTTTGCAATTAGAATTAAGTTTTTAAAAG
This sequence comes from Ophiophagus hannah, assembly GCA_000516915.1. Classification (NCBI taxonomy): domain Eukaryota; kingdom Metazoa; phylum Chordata; class Lepidosauria; order Squamata; family Elapidae; genus Ophiophagus; species Ophiophagus hannah. The sequence goes on along the minus strand of AZIM01000428.1, from coordinate 241,708 downwards.
GTAACAAATGAATGGGAATTGCACAAGAAACAACCACAAAATCAGCTTAATTGGGAACAAGGATAGTTTTTTCCATTATCCCACATGATTAAAAAGCAGATATGTATATGATTCACATCTCAACGTTTGGGCACCTGTTCTCTTATCTAGAAATAAAGTTCACAGATATTTTCCTGCATATACAGTACACACCCATTTTCCACTTAAGGAATTTCTGGGTGTAAGCTGCAGACTCACACAGCATTTCATAACAAAACTCCATCTTATGCATCTACTTCCATGCCAAAAATACTTCTCTCAACATGACATTGTTTAACAGTCACCATTCTTGGTCTCTGGTATAGGGTCAAGGACTCCTAACAAGAGGAAGGAGGATTAAAAGCATTATAGGAAGTCTGTTTTTCCGGGAAAAGTACTTTGGGAAAGAATAATTTCAGAGCTGATGCTACAAGACAATGGAAGTTTATAGAATGCTTCCTAATTATTTGTTTGTATAACATGTAACGGTAAGATTATTAATTATTATATTAATTCAGTGTAATTATAAATACAGGTTTTAATCTGTGTCTCATTGAGCTTATCCCTTCAATATCAATTCCTTGTTTTCTGGAAAGGCTCCAATGCCATGCCTTTAATACCTTGGATATGGATAACAAGCACAAATTACACAGAAGTACAGTAAAAAAGAAACTTTCAGTTGTTGCCCTTCTGCCTTCTATAAACATGCCTCACTGACCTCGCCACAACCCTACAAAGCTTAATGTTAAAGTTTAGTATCTTGACCACTGGCATGTTAATATAAAACTGTCTAAGATTGCAAAGAAAGTTGATTGCAAAAACATTTATTTCAAAAGTAGTCAATAGCAAGTTAGCATGTAACTAATTATGGGTGTCCTCCCAAAATATGGGTTTATGAGCAGATAACAGTCATAAAAGAATGTTTGCATTATATTACAGCTGATAACAAGAGCATACATGTGAAAGCAAGACTTACAGAGTGAACTCTACAGCGACATGCATATAAATTTCTAGTGTTAATATGCAACATAGTTAAGCAGACAGTGTTGTTCAAAAGATTCAATTAAAATATTAACCCTTTCACATTTTTAAACTAACTGATTTTTAGTGAGTGGAAGGAGAATTATTTCCATATTTTCATTTTTTTAAAATGTGGAAAGATTCCTGTAGTTATCACTAACATTTAAGTCATATAAAATCCATGTTGCTTTATAAGCTTTCTGAGAATTGAGTGCAAGTAAAAACAGGGACAGGTAAATAAATTAGGGCAAAGAAATTAAGACAGCTAAAAAAGATTAATGTGTACTATTCACCAGAACAAAAGACATACATGAAATCTGAATCACCTACATGAATATAGGGAAAAATGAGATGTTCACTGTAGCTGGGTTACCCCAGTCCACCAGAGAGACAATTTCACATTCATTTGAGAATGGATTAAAAAAAAAACTCTGAAAGATACATAACAAAGCAGTGAGCTTTGAAAGCAACAAAGACTATTAGGGGACAGGAAGCTAAAATACAGTATACAAAGAACGGTTGCTGGAATTGGGTATGTCTAATGAAAAGGACTAGGGGTGACATGATAGNAGTGTTCCAATATCTCAGGGGCTGCCACAAANAAGCAATGGATGGAAAGTAATCAAGGAGAGGAGCAACCTAGAACTAAGGAAAAATTTCCTGACAGTTAGAACAATTAATGAGTGAAACAGCTTGCCTCCAGAAGTAGTGCATGCTCCAACACTGGAAGTTTTTAAGAAGAGATTAGACAACAATTTGTCTGAAATGGTATAGAGTTTTCTGCCTGAGCAGCGGATTTGAGTAGAAGACGCCAAGCTTCCTTCCAACTCTGTTATTCTATTCAGCTTTGTTATATACATATGACAGATAAAAATGACAACACAATAACCAGATTAAGAATTGGCAGAATAGTTGTTTCTAAAAGTTCAGGAACAGAGGGAGAGAATAGGAATGGCCATTTGGCTTTAACAAAGAGTGCTTAAACATCGGTGGCACTGTCAGTTCCAACTAACCTGTCTCACCTCTCCCCAGAAGAATCTTACTGTGGTTCCAATGAGATAAATACCACAGCTGCACATACCACAAGGGCTCTCTTGTTTCCAAACTGCTTTACAACAAATATTCATCTGTCTTTCTAGGATGGTTGAGAAGAAAATTTCCAAGTATAAATAATAATTTGTAGAGCTTACAGAATTAAATTACATTTGATTTGTAATCTGCAATCAGCTAAAGTTCACATTTTGTTTAGCAACTTTTCCTCCCACCTCGAAGCAAAGATGCAGCTACACATGCTCCAAAAATTTTCCCACTCCAAAAATTATCCCATGGCTCCAAATAAACAATGTTGGTTACATGGGGATCCAGATGTTTCAGGAGGAAAAAGGATTTGACCGGTAGCCCAAGGAGAGCTAGAAGGATAAAATACGTAAACGCTGACAAATGCAAACACAGCCCAAGATTTTGGAGCACTGTATTGACAAGAACATTTTTGAAAAGTCACATGCTCCTAATGTTCTTCTCTTCTAACATGAAAATTAAAAACGGATGTTCAAAATCCACAGCAATTAACAGTTTAGGGACATGTTCCCTATCTTTCAAGTAAATGACAATATGAAGATAATAGAGACCAAGCCCCTTTTTACAACTATAGTTGCTTTCACTTTCAAGAATGTATTACAGGGCAAAGTGAGATATGAGCTTCAGCTAAAAGTTCAACCTGAAACTAAACCTGATCTTCTTTTATTTCAGAACTGTGACATTTCAGTTCTGAAGCATGAAGACAAACTGTTTTCCTCTTCCACTCAAATTCAACTCCCTCAGAGAGCCCAAAGCAGTCTGAGTCCAAAATGACCCCCAACAACCCAAAGCAGCCTGGTTAGTTCTAGGTGGAGGATGACTTTTGAAAGATTCTCTGGTTAGTTCTAGGTGGAGGATGACTTTTGAAAGATTCTCAGAAGGTTACAGACCTCCTGCTGGGCAGCACATTCCTGAGCTGCTTTGCAACTTATATTACCAAGTAACAAGGTGCAAAACAAACCTTGGCTACTTTTCTGAACAGATTTTTAATTTTTTTAAAAAATAGGGGCTCTTTTAAAACAAAATCCTCAACTTACAACCACACTTGAGCCCAAAATTTCTGTTGTTAAGTAAGACATCTGTAGGGGGGGTTGCCCCATTTTACAACCTTTCTTGCCAC
>AZIM01000428.1:57928-72941 GCA_000516915.1 Ophiophagus hannah | reverse complement strand
ATGCAAGCCAGGTCCACGGCCTCCTCCTCGATCACATCCCCGAGGAGGGATGCCTTATTGACCACGGACCTGGCATTAAAATGAACATAGAGTGGACCCAGCATAAGAATTACATCCAGCTTCTCCTTAAGTTTCTCCTTAATTCCGGGTTGTTTCTCATCTTGATTAGTTTCCATCCATTGTTTCTTGTCCTGCCCTCCAGTGCTTTGGAAAATAAACACCCCCCCCCCCACTTTGTGTCAACCTCTCAAATACTGGAATACTGCTATCATGTATACTGCTATCATGATAGCATAAAACTTTGTAAATATTTAACACCTCTTTGTTTTTTAGTTAATACTGCTTGTTGGCAGGCATGAACTTTCACATAATTGTTTTAAACTAAAAAAAAATAGCTCAGAGCTCACCACATTAACAATAGAATTAAAATTATTCAACTGATGCCTAAAATAGAGTTTAATAAAAACAGTTTAATGGACCTTAAAGCCATCTTTTGCAAAAGCTGCTGATGGTTTTGAAAATTTCAATAGGCATCCTGTCCAAAACATTCCAACTTCTTATAACTTTGGGGGAAGGACTTGAAGAGCTGAACATGGAAAGTGCTGAATCTCTCATCTCCATGAGAATCACATACTTACTCCTTGCAGAGTTAACTCAAGTGTATAAGAAGAGAGAGAAAAAAGGAAGAGATGTAACACAATATGGCCTGGATGTGGGTTGAACGGCCCCCATATGGCCTATGAACAAAACATTGAAAATACAGAAAGGAGAAAAGAAGACTTGTTTTTATTCTGATACTGATTACGCCTTTTCAAGTTTCCAGCGAGAAAGTGCTGCATTATAACAGTCATGACAAGCCGGTTCAGTTTGCATAGCCTGGAGAAGCAGTGGAATTAACATCTGAATTAATCTCTCTTTTGTCTCATTAACTTTAACTAAACATGGCCACCCCAGTTTAGTACGAAAATCCACCAGGGAAAACAAGCATCTGCTGAGACTAGTGTATGCGGTAGGATGTAAACATACAGGCACTCTGGAAGATATTCATATTTTGAATTCTGAATACGTGCAGAGTTCTGATTATGGACTACAAGAGAACATGCACACCAGCCCTATTCAACCCACCCGGCCTCCTGCCTCTATAGTATTGCTCCAGCAGGCATGGATTGAGCTCAGCTATGTGTAGGAGAAAAGCATTTGTACTGTATGCATGCTGGCTTTCATGTGAGCTGGGCCCTAATAGTACAGGAGAAAAACCTTGTTCAACAATGTTGGAAGAAGTGAGGCATATCCAGAGATGCCGTGGGGTTAGTACACTTGATATTATAATGCCAGAATACGACATAATGAGCATCGGTAGGATGCAAAGATGAATCCTTGTAGTATAACAACCAACCAGAGCAAATTATTCCTTTAAGGACTGCAGTATCTAGATATATTTAGCAGCATTGATTTGAGCTCACTATGCCTGAGGTTATTACCTAGATCACTAGTTGGTTAAACAGCATCTAGTCAGGCTTGACTCCTGATAATTGGATGGACAAACACTATCTCAACCTATTTCCAGCAGGAACCAATAGGCCTAACATGGCCAGTCTGTAATTTCTTTGTCTACCCCCCGACTTCTCATCTGCTTCTATCACCTACTGAAAATATGTAAATTTCTACTTGATGAATGTTTCCTGTAATCATTATTTATTTGAGCCAGGATTAATAGCTTGGATCTTGCAGCCTATAATACACTTGGTAACTGTCTCCAGACCTACAGTGCAAAGTTATTTGTTTTCTTTCTTCATTCTTTCTTCAGCTTTTAGTTCTCACATTTACATCCTCTAACCCCCACTGCTTTAACCTCAAACTAACCACTATTGACCTCACCCCATTCCTAAGAGGTCTGTAAGGGGCGTGCATAAGTGCACCATTGTGCCTACCGTCCCTGTCCTATTGTCCCCAATTATTCATACCTATTTCCTATATTCTTACTCATGTTTATACGTATATCTATTATCTTGTAAGTGATTGACAAATCAAATCAAATAAATAAATAAATAAAACATTGAAAGCCCAGGATGGTCAAGGAAGGCAAGGTCAAGAAATAGAAATAGTTGGGATTTCAGAATTTGTTCAAGGTATAATAATATAATCTTGAAATCCTGTTTCTGTTTACCACACTTATACCAAATGAAATCAGAATGGGGGAGGTAATTTAAATTTATTTCTCATGTTTTCTTCATTTCTAGGGCTGAGTAACCTTTCCTGAAATTGCTTCTGAACAATTCATTCATCCATTCCCCCTTTCCAGGGCCAGGATTAAACCGCATCACCATGGTTTCAGCTTCTGTGACGATGTTATTGCTTTTGAAATATCATAGCCTTCATTATTTTGTCTAAATCTGATTTAAAATTATCATTGCCCCTCTCCTCAGAGTTAACTAATTGATTTTATTAACTATTTGTTATCAGATTTATACCCTGCCTTGATGGTTCAGCAGTTAAAGATGCTGGGCTTGTCAGCTGGAAAGCTGATAGACCTGAGCACCGTGTGATGGGATAAGCTCCCATTCCTTGCCTCAGCACCTGCCAACCTAGCAATTTGAAAGCATGCANNTGCAAGTAGATAAATAGGTACCATTTCAGTTGGAAGGAAACAGTGTTCTATGCTCTTTGGTGTATAAACTGATGGCTGCACGACTACAGAAAGCGTCTTCAGACAATGCTGGTTGCCTTGGCTAAGAAATGGAGATGAGCACTTCCCTCTAGAGTCGGACAGGGGAAACCTTTACCGTTATCTTTACCTTTTTGTATCCATCAAGAAGGATTCCCATTTCTTTAGCATGTTTCCCATCTTTATCTAGTCTATTGTTTTACCTATTTCATGTTATCTGTAAGCTCATTAAGGACTGTTTCCTGACAGTACCTTTGACTTCATAATACATAATATTAACCCACAGTGTGCACTTTCCATTTTTATTTTCATAATGTTTTTTTTTTACTTTTCTGATTTTGACTAATGAAATGGCACTGTCTCCATATCTCAAACTGTTAATATTTTAGCCTTCTATTTTGATTCCAACTGTGTCTGCCATTTTGATAACATAGTCATGGTATAAGTTAACAATATGACAATACGTTAACAGTAATTATCTTGGTTTCACTGTGGGTTCTGAATCAGTCTGTTTCTCCCAATTCAGTTCGTGCTCACAATACCTTCTTATCATTGTAAAGGATCCTCTGTGGAATAGTCAAATGCTTTGGAACATCCGTTAGCTTAACAAATTCCACATTCTGCCTTTGCTATAATCAATAAATGACATTCTCTTGCTCTTTCCATCTTATGTTAGCTATCTGATCTTATGTTCCTTTGCCTCTGTCTGCTCATTTGGCACTCCTTTCTCCATCCGTAGCTCTGTTTTTGTTTGTAAGATCCTAAGCAACATTTGCTTGTATGGAGAATTAGTGGCAATGGCCTATAATTTTGTGTTCTCTCTTCTTTAATAGCTTATTCTATAGAGAATTTTTTCCCTAACTCTCAGTTAATCTTATTCCTTATTTGTTCAATTGCTGCCTCTTTTCCCACAACTTTCAGTGAATATTTCATCTGTACACAGTACTTTATTTTTTGAAAGTTGATGTATTGCCTTTTATATCTTACTTCCTAATGGAATCATTTTAGAACATATTCTGTCTCAGCAAATGCTTCTGTTTTCTCAAATTTTCTTTGCAAAAGGTTTCAGTATATTCAGCTGAGTTTTCTTGTTATCTTATTTGCCTTATTAGACTGTTCCTCATTTGACTTATTAGACTGTTACTCTTAAGTACTTCTACCTTAACTGAAAAATTTCCCGTTATATTTCTGATCTTATACAAATACCTTTCATTTTCCCTTCTATTTTCAATTATTGTTTCCACATCTGAAATCAGGAATCTGTATTCAGTCTTCTTCATGTCCAAGGATTTCAACTTCTGACCGTCAGAATTTCTGAGCTTACTGCATGAGCCTGACAAAAAAGATGTTACTGATTTAAGAGTCAAATTACAAACTCACTGCTTTAATTATTCAATATGTTAAGGCAGCAACATCTTTTTTTCCAGGACAAAAGACAGAAGCCTGAAAAAAAGGGTATGTGCTATGAAGAACAAAAGAGGTTCGGCTCATTCAAGGTCTTAAAAACTTATTCTGAATCATTTTTATTGTATTTGCAGTTCTAATAATTGGTCCTGACCTCTGGTTTTTGTTTTTTTTTAAGGTGCTTTTCCTTTCTACATTTTCCAATTCTCATTGATTCCATCCCTGACCTGAAATAGAATACATTTAGAGGCAGTCCACTGAGAAGGGCATCTAAGCACATTCCTCAAAATAGATAAAAGCAAAGATGAACCGAAGGCCAGAACATATATTGTTATTTGCTATAGGACAGGTGAAGAAAATGGCTTCCTCGTAATTTCCCTTCTTTCTGTGCTGTAACTCAGGTTGAACTAAGAAGCATTTCTCAGCAATTTGCCCACCGTGAAGGTTGCCTTTATTATTGAAAACATTCAGGAGGGGCAACATATTATTGGTAGGAAGAGAACTGGAACAGCGATTACCGTGCTCTTCCCCCCAAAACCCTGTTACGAAATTCTTGAATGTAGGAAAACTCAGAATGGTTGCCACTGTTACAGTTACTATGGGGCAAAAATGGTCTTGCCACTGGAGAAGTCTTCTAATGCAGCAAGAGAAGCATCAGAAGATTTTGTTAGGAACAAAGTGTTCTTTCAGAACCACCATTTTAAGGGAAAAGCAGACAAAGCATTCAAAAAGCATCTTCTACTGTCTTATTTGGGTTGGAATCAGGCTTTACACTACATCCCTATACGTGTCTAGTCATGTGAATTGTGGGTGATTGAGCAATGGGATTTACTTCCAAGAACCAAGCTGAAGAAATCACAGCATGAATCAGAGCAGCAGCAGCAGCAGCACCGAAGGAAGGAGCAGTGCAGCCATTTTATGAAACCGTTTCTATTCAAACTGCATGAACCTTCCCCGCTCTTCAGAGTTACTATTGTATGTCTTGCTAGCTTGTGTCCATCTCCCCACTCAGCTACAGAGCCTGAGTTCCAGCAATCAGAGAAGAACAATACGTAGGCCAGCATTTTTGTCATATCTGTAGCAGCAGTTTCCTTGTCCATTGTTTGCGGTGTAGTGAAGGATCAGTTGCCGAAGGGCCCATTCAGCCATGAAATGCTGCTTGCCTTCTCCTAAGAGGCTGAAAAGGCCTGGCATTTGCTGCCGAGCCGTGAGGGAAGACTGAGAATCTTTTTTGGAGGGCATGTTGCTTTGACCCTTCAGCCTTTTTTCCCTTACAAAAGTGACAGCTTCACTCCTGATTTCATGTTTCTCAAAAAATATTCCACCATGAAACACCTCCGCTGGATTGTATGTGAAAGCTTTTGGCTCGGGGCTATTTTCTGCTCATACCTGATCAAGGCAGCAATTTGATTTCCTTTTAACACACCACATTCCATTTCAGTCCAGTGACCCAACTTAGATTTAGGGAATCTGTCTAAAAGCCCAGTTGGATGGAGCTTACTGGTAGAACCACCAGAACAACTCTATGGTTGTTTATTTCATATTGTTTAAACCAGCAGAAATTAAAACCCCCTAAAGTATGTGTCAGAAACTAATCTCTTCCCACATCCTTGTCTCTAATGAACCTTGTGGCTGTATTGTTGTGCGTTGCTCTGAGCAACAGTTCAGCTCATCAGGAAGCCCTTTCCCTCCTCTGCTTACAAGAGGTGTTGTCGCTCACAAACCCTCTGTCTTATTTTTCCTTACTAAATTCACAAGTGTCCCTAAACATGTGCAGGAAAAGTCAAGAAATAAAAGCTGCACCTTAAGATAGCATGCATATGTTCAGCAATGCATAGCTAGCATCCCAGTGAAGGCTGTGAGAAGCAGTTAAATTGGTTGTTCTTGCAGTTGTCAGTTTCCATATGCACAAACCACCACTCTGTTGTCTTTGCTACAATAAACTAATTAACTTCAAAGGTGCCAGGGTATTCTCTGTCCTCTTAAGGCCCACGCTGAAAGTGAATTCTTGACAACTAAATCTTGGTGTTTGGGTTGGAAAAGAAACAGCTAGGGATGATCAAAGCTGACCAAAGCTTCAAAAGTAGCACCCAAAAGCAGCTTTGAAAAGCAAAGCAGCTCTGATAAACAATTCAAAGGTGCTTCGTGAGTTCATTTCTGGGACTTCTTCTTGAATGTCTAACAGTAGGAAGGGCCTTGTGACTATACAGAGGTGTATTTCCTAGACTCGATTCCCTGAAAGGATTTTGCAACATGTGCAGCAGAGAGGTGGTATTCAACAGGTTCTGACCAGTTCTGGAGAACCGGTAGTGGGAAGTTTGAGTAGTTCAGAGAACCAGCAAATCCCACCTCTGACTGTAGATTTTACAGTATCCTTCCCCTNCCTCTGACTGTAGATTTTACAGTATCCTCCCCCTGCCACGCCCACCAAGCTACACCCACTGAACCGGTAGTAAAAAAAACTTGAATCCTGATGTGCAGAAGCCTTTTCTGGTTCCCAGCTTGGCAGAGAAAGTTCCAGAAGCAATACAATCACCTCAACACAGAGACCGGCAAGAGACTGCAGGGCATTTTATTACAGGACATGGCTGCACTCCAAGATACCCCAGTTCTGACAAGGGATTCCTGAAGCAAAAAAAGAAAGGTTGGGAAGCTGTAGAAGTTAGTGTAATTTTTATGTTGTGGATTCTTCCTGTTAAGAAAGGAATGCTAGTAGCATAAAGGAAAAGACATTATTCAGAATGGAAAAGACAAACTCTGAGAAACATGGTATAATTACTTTCCAAGTTTTTTAAAACAAATTATCCATCAGCCATTGTTTTGTCATGATCTAATTTGAGGATTTCTATATTTAAAGGAACCTCCCCCTCCTCCTTTTTAATATATTAGTGAAAACTAATGTAAACTAAACCAGAAGAAATAATAATAATAAAATAACAGTTCAGAAGGTGCAGAAAAATGTACAAGGGAAAATAAAAAGGCAATAATGACAATAATAAATGGCTTCCAACTTTCATCACAGGGAGCATAAGCTAATTTAATACTTATAATTATACAATAATATAATACTTTTTGTTCAACTCTTCTCCCTATAGCCTAACTTTTATTTATATACAAGCCAGAAATCATCATCTTTTCAATCCTAGGTCAACGGAAAGTCCATTAGGAGTCACCAAAAATGTCAACCAAATAATTTATCCCTGGTCAGATAGTCCAACTTTATATTCCTTCTTTTTATAGGATTGCATCTTTATTTATTTTTTCTCTTTCCCATAAAACTCACATTTAAAAAAACATTTTGCCACAAAAGATACATTTTTGTATAGAATTCATTCTAAAATGTGACACTTTGTTCATTTTTTAAAGGTGAGAACAGCATCACAATTTACAGATACACACATGCAAGGAATAGCTTGATCTCATCAGAATTTTAATTCAGAAAAAGAGAAATTTGAATCAACTTAACAATTTGAATCTGCTTAACAATGTTGCTTGGGCAAAAATGTTCCCTATCTTTTGCATCTCTTTAGCTGACTCTCTTGTTTTTCCCTAGGCCTATGGAAACATCTCTCAATTAGTATCAAGTTCAAGTAAATTCCCTGGCTGTTTCTTTGGAGGAAATAGAGTTCCCAGCTGACTAACAGAGAGAACTGCTGATGACTGCAAATATCTATGGAGCATTTCTAGCCTGAAATAAGTCTAGAGTGCTGGAAACAGAGCAATGAGAGTTTACCTATCTTAGTTCTGACCTTGGGCCTAGGAGGAGGGAATGGGACACAAGGAAGGTTCCCTGTAATGAAAGCCACATCAGATGCTAAGTGTGAAGCCAGAGATTTTCATCCGTGTCCTAACATCCATGACTTACATGAACCAGCTGGGTCAGGCTCTGTCCAAGCACTGTTCATTGGCTCCAAAATACAAACACAACACGTTCCATTAAGACCGCCAGAGCATTCCTGACTGAAGGGTATGTCCTTGCCATGCTATTTAAAGGCATGCATGCTACCCTCTATTTGTCCATATATGTTGGTTGAAAGAGACTTGAGCTTTGTACTTAGCTCAGAGAAGACAAGAATTGGCTACTCAGAGGGAAAGCTTCTATCCTTGACCATATCTTTATCTTCCCTCCTATTACCATTTTCAAACTGCTGAGAAATATACAGCATTGCATAGCTGAATTAGCATCGTATTCATAGATTAAGCCACTAAAATGTATGGACTGCCATACTTTGAGTCTTAATGCCGTGCCACTTAAAATACTGTGGATTCTACTGCTGCTCTCCTAAATTATCTTCAACCCATTCCCAACTCCCACTATGTCTTTTCTCAGTCTTCCAGGTTGGAGTCAAGACAGCTGCTAGCTGATGAAGTAGCTTGAACTTTTCAAGATGGCTTTTCCTCTCTTTCAGCAGCCTTCTTCCAGTTGGTGCTTCACCTGCTGCTCAATACTGAAGAAGGGAAATCAAACCTAACCTGGCTGAGGAGTGACATTTTTCAAAGTCAAGATTGGCAGTTCCCTGCCTGAGAAAATAGTTTTGAAAGAGTGGGTTAGATTAGATGATTGCTAGTTTGTTCCCTGGCTTCCCATCAAAAGGTTCCCCATCAGTCCCACTATCAGTATGACTTGTTCTTTCAAAAGCATCCATATTTTTCCTAGCATGTAGCTTCTGATTGATCTGGTTTCCCATAACTATCTTGAGACTTGGTGGTTTAGTGAGATAATAAACCAGTGCTTGGTCTATACCACTTCAGTCCAGAGGATGATATTTACATGGCTGCACAAATCTCACACCAAAATGAATAATCTTGTAGTAGAAAAATGCAACCAGGGGGACGAAAATCAGGCTGTGCAACCACTTTCTTCCTATCATGCTGGCTTCCTGGTGTAACTGCTTTGTTTTTTAGGGTGGAATATTCTGCCACCTGCCTTCTCACTTGCAACTTGTAAAATGGTATGGCCCAGACACAAATGAGCTACTCCCCCAATGTGAGCATATTCATGGCTTACACGGATGCAATTCATGGATATTTATCATTTTGATCATTCTATTTACTTTGTACTTAATATTGGTAGTCAAAAAGTATTAAATCCCAAGTGTTGACTAGGCATTCTTGAATCTGTGGTTCAAAGCTTCTAAAGGGCACTGGATGACTGCTTATGTAGCCCTAGGTAGAGACCAGGCCAACTTCAACTGAAACATGTAATGTGGTGTGATAGTAGAAAAAGCAGGTGTGTGTGTGCACACACGCAGATGCATGCAAGAAATCTGGATGCAAATGGTCCGTAATGACAAATGGACACAATAACTTAAACCCTTTCTTAGCTGCCCTTGTACTGAAACAAATATGAGATTCTGGTGTCACTTACACTTTGGCAGACCTACCGTTGCCTGCTGCAGGCCTCAGAATTGCACATGCCTATCAAACCAGGGCCCAAGTATCTTTTTGACATTGGAAGCAGTAGACTTATCCTTGAAACTGGCATATAATATCAAGTATGTCACAAATGACAACTCATCATTCAGGTTGACAGTTGAAATGGTCAGACTGTCCTTCTAGATTGGCATTTGCATCTCAAAAGGGAACTTGACCCTTCCTTATTATGATACTGTCTAAAGGCAGCTCAGGACAATCCATTTCTTATATGTAGATTCAGCATGGTCTATGCGGTGAAACACAATTTTGGCAGATACAGTATATGGCCTTCGGTGATGAAATTCCCTACATGTGGAAGAGAATGGGGTATGCAACCAACTCTACACTCACCTGTGCCTAATCATCTCTATGTGAAAATATCCACGTATGCACTTTCTGTGTTTCCTAACCATCCCACCTCACCCGTCCCAAAATACTAGTTTTTCTGCCACTATCCTGAAACTTGGTAAGTTTCAAGAGCCATGCTATCTGAGGATGATGGGAACTAGATAAGCTGATAAGATAATATGAGAAAAGAAAAAAAGAGAAGATGAGATGAGATGAAGGGAAGGGAAGGGAAGAGGAGAGAAGAGAAGAGTTGAGTTATTGTCACTTTTCTCTGTACATAATGGCACACATTAAAATAAAATTCTGATGCCCACTCTCAAAGGAATACACACACACACAACCATTACATGTGCATACGCACATACACATACTGTAGAAGTACAGAGAGAGAGAGAGAGAGAGAAACACACACAGTGTGTGTGCGCATGTGTGTGCGCGCGTGCGTATGAATGAACTGTAGTCCAATCCATGTAGAGGGCATGAAATCGTGAAAGGTATGATCGTATCTTCAGTCTTCCAGTGTAAACAAGTAAGATACCATTGCCAACTGTTCAAACTATTCTGAAAAGCAATGTACTAGAATGATTAGTCATGAAGTCCAGCATTGGGAAACAAGACAGTAAATATTAACCGTTGCTTTTAATGCCAACAATCTAGTCCTTTCTATTTGAAACATAAAGGGATAGATTGCCATCTTGCCTGGTATGCTTAAGAGACAAATGGGGGAAGTAAGCCACCTGGTGGTAAAAGAGCTGCATAACAACAAAAAGTAAGAAGACACATATTCAGACAAGAAACATGCACTGACATCTGAACAGTTTGAAAAGCATATTTAAGCAGAGAATCAATACTGTTTGTTTATTTCTTTCACAGTCAATGTACTGCAAATACACCATTGTTATAAATATAAAGAGCCTGAAATAGGAATTTCTGGTCTCATTCTTTTTAGTGTTCAATTTTTGGACCCTAAGACAAAGTTCACAGCAGTTCAGACAATTGGTTTTGGTAGTAAATGAATCTAGCAATACCATAGGAAGTTTCCACAGATTACAAGATGTGTGCAAGGCTATTTCTCACCCATGTAAGCACATCAACTATAACGTACAAGTTATATTGCCACAATAATTCAGGTTATTAACTCTACAGTTGAGAATTGGCCCAAACAATCTTACTTGTTGCATAGTTGACAAACAAAGCAGCAGCTATTTAGAAGATTTAAATACTACAGTATTTAAAAAAAAAAACAAGGAAAGGGGATTTGGGGTTATAAGATCTTTTCTTGGCCTTTATCCTACAAACCTCTCACATTACGAAGTCTACTGCATCTGCATTGGGATGTACAACGACAAAATCCAGAGATGTGTTAAGTCAGTTAAAACATAATGTTACCCATTCATTTTATTCTCCATCTCACATAAAACGTATGTCAAAGAGCAAACCCATGCATTTTTCAGTAGCCACACTTGAAGAGATCTAGTTACATTTTGAAACACTGCAAGCTGTCTTATCCGTCACACCCAGAAGCATTAAAACTTGAATATTTCACATCATCCTGAGCCTTCAGATCAGTTCATGCATTCGTTTTCTGTGCTGATTCCAAAAGTAATTTGATGTGATTACAGGTACATGGATATGGGAAGATAAGCATAGTCTCTGACGGAGGACAGTGAAAAATTGCACTATGCCTCAAGTTAATCTCACAGACACAACTCCCCTTTATTGTACATTCTGATTTCACTGGAAATCAATCTCTGGAGCTGCAATTCTTCTCCTTATTTTTAGTGTATAGTTTTTGAGGGGGGGGGAAATATTTTAATCAGAAAGTATTCATTGATAATAAGTTTGTGTATATTAATTAGGGCATGTCAAATTTTTCAACTTTCAATTTCCAAACATTAGGAATGCTCAACAGCTGTGACGTGCCTTAGAGATTTTAAAGATATTTTGGTTACTTTAATATAATTTGGATGCTTTTGGTAAATAACTACATCAATATCATAACTTTTCAGGCCAGCCATTCCCCAGCAAACAATTCAGACCAGCAATTCCCCAGTACCATCAAAGAACAACATTATTCTGTGTGCAGTGAGCCGGGTGGAAGATATCTTTATCATTTCACTCCAGAGAAAGGCTCAAAAACAGGAAAACCTGCTCAAGTGATTGCAGATAATCTGGTGCATTTCATGAAGAAGAAAGGCATTGACAAAAGCTTGAAGGCCATTGGAGGAGATTCTACAAATGTTAATACTGGCTGTGAAGGTGGTACCATGCACTGGGTCAGAGGTCAAGCCACAGCATCCACTCTGCTGGAGCTGATTGACTGGTCTGAAGGGGTATATGAGCCACCTTTGATGTGCAAACTGTCTACAGTGGAAATAAAGAAGTCCATTGACAAACACATGCAAGTACCACAGTGGCCCTTTCATGCTCAATCAGTAGAGAGATATGTGAAAAAGGTCACAGAAGCAGCAAGTGGATCGTATACACATGAGAAAATGAGGGTTATATCAGAGGCCAAGAAGCAGGTTGGTGGCTGATGTCGAAGAACGAATCAACATAAGACTTGATGAAACTCGCTTAAACATTTTTGTAACTCAGACAATTGCTTTCTGATGTTATGATTGCAAGAATTATTTTTTGCTTAGCTAGATAGGATTCAAGCAGAATTTTTTTTTAAATTTTTGTAGCAAAAGGTATAATTTTGAGAAAATAAAGTTAGCAGTATTTGTGGGGTATATGATCAGACGTGGATTTACCATACCAAGCTAAACATTGTGCAATTGCAAAAATAACAGCAGATTTTACAAATCATGGTGTAAAAAACACATAGTTTTAGAATCTCTCACTGAAAAAAAATGGCAAAAATTATTTTTCATCCTATGAAATGATACACCCTACAGTGCATACCAACTTTTTCATTATCTTTAGAAGGGCCTCAGGTTATTTTTGATGTGCAAATTTTCTTCCTTTTTCTTGGAGAAAAGACAAATCATATATTGTTTGTGCATACAAATTTAGTTTTCTGTATACCTATAAGTTTACTTCTTTCACAATTGTAGCAATACTTTGCCACTCCATATTTCTACCTGAAAGTTGGTAACAACCACTTCATGCCAAAAGATAATCTTTCCATTTTTCTTTGATCTCCAATATTATTTTAGTTGAACATGCTTCCAATTTTTTCATAATGCATGTTAGAGCAATGCTGAATATTTCATATGCTAGAATCTCCACTAATCAGATATTCTGTCTTCTAGTGTTTGCTAACCATTACAGGACTGATACAGCAATAGATTATATTACCCCATAATTTACAGTACTCTTTGGGCAGTTTACAAGGTAGAAACATTATTTGCGTATTGCCCCCAACAATCTGGGTCCTCATTTTACCGACCTTGCAAGGCTGAGTCAACCTTCAGCCCCATCAGGATCAAACTCCAGACTGTGGACAGAGTTTGCCTGCAATATTGCACTTTAAGCCCTATGGCACTAGGACTCATTCTCTCCAATAATGAGAATAGGCATTGTATCACCTCAATGAAGGCTACTTCAAGCAAATATTTATTTTATATTTTTGTACTACCATTTTTGTAGGAACTAAATATGGCTTACATAGCACTGTTCTTTTTTTCCCCAATAGTGTAAATCCTGTGAGTTGGATATAAGAGTTTAACTGGCTGAAAATCAGCCACTGAGTTTCCATGGTCGACAGTAGATTCAAAATCAGTTTCTCCTTGTTCTTAGTCCAACACTTTAGCCACCTCAGCCATTTTGTTCAGATTATTAATATATTACTGAAGAGAACAACTGGGTTTACAGTAGTAATCTGGTAGCTGTACCATAGATCATTGGAAAATGCTGAGCTGGTTCCTTTAACTGTTTCTTCATCAAAAGGACATTATATCAGTGAAAGAAGAATGGGGTTTCAACTAGCCTATGGCTCAGAAGTTCTTTGTTGTGATGAGTTGCTAACTGATTGAGATGGGTATTCTGGAATGAGTTAGGAAGAGCCGCATTCCCCCTTTAAGCCCTTATTGCACTAAGCACAGTTACACTTAGGTGTCCTACAGAAATCTTTGGTTTGAGACCATGCATTCATCAAATACAGGTAGTCCTCATTTAGTGACTGTCGTGTTTAGCAACAATTCATAATTATGATGGCAATGTAAAAGTAGCTTTGCAACATTTACAGGTTTGTAAAGCAAAGGAAAGCTGAAATAAGATTGTAAGCACAGTTGTGGGTTCACTTAGCAACCACTTCGCTTAATGACTGAGCTGTGGGCCCCAAATGAGATCATTGAATGAGGACTATTTGTAATGTTAATGGTGCAGAAATTATTCTAGATTACTACAAGAACCCTTATTTTCCAATATTTGAAAAATCCCTTGTCAGCCTTAGATCAAGAAATACTATCACAATTATAAGTAGCTTATGCACCTACGTTCCTTCATATACATTTTTCAATAAATATGGCACAAATTCATTCTGAATTTCTGAAACTGAAACTCACAATATTCCAGAGGCCTCCTGGCCTCATTATCAACCTCTTTGTCCATTGAATGTCATGAAAGAAAGGGGAAGAGAGAGGCAATGAAAATATAGCTGAGTTCTAGACCAAGCATCTCTTAGCAGTTGCATTTACTGAGCTGGAAATGGCCAAATGGGAGAAACCCATCCAGGTGGCTGTGGGGGTAACACGACCAGGTAGTTGGAAGGCACATAGCCCTTCTGTCCATTCACTTCCACTAAGAACCATTCTTTACTTCCCTTTTTATCATGGGGTTCCAGCACAGTCACTGATTGGCCTGCTTGCAGACTGACTTCTTGGTTACTCCTGGCTGTGAAGGGATAAGCAGCTCTTACCTAAGAAAAACAGAAACGCAGTTATAATACTGGATATGGTTTTGATCATTATAATACAGGATAAGATACTGTAGAAAGTTAACACCCACCCCCTCCTAGAAGAATGAAATATTTTGAGAAATATTTTTAAAAAGCAGGATAAAATATTTTCCCTAAAAGAGAAATAAAAAATCTTAAGGAAGACAGAGCCCCAGCTGCCTGCCCTCAAGCAGTTACTAAGTTGAGGCCATCTTTTAGAAATGCAGATTTGGTAATCCATTACTCCCTGCAGCAAGGTCTGAACAAAGGTAGGGTTAGCCCTCAGCCACAATAGGAAT
>AZIM01000427.1:775709-786507 GCA_000516915.1 Ophiophagus hannah | reverse complement strand
GAACCTGCTGAATACCACCTCTGGGCTGCAGTGTCCCGAGGTTATGTGATCACCTTTTGCAACCTTCTGACAAGCAAAGCCAATGGGTAAGCCTGATTCACTCAACAACTGGATTACTAACTTAACAACTGCAGTGATTCACTTAACAACGGTGACAAGAAAGAATATAAAATGGGGCAAAACTCACTTAACAAACATCTCACTCAACAACAGAAATTTTGGGCTCAATTGTGGTTGTAAGTCGAGGACTACCTGTATTCACAACATGGTTGGGGAAATATTCTTGTTGGTATCCATTAATCTATTGTTGATGTCACTGGAGTTTTGTTGCAGGGATCAATTATTCCCTAAGTTGCCTTTAATGTTTAATAAGTAACAAAAACAAGCGGGGAAGGATGGTTTCATTAGTGATGCTATGGAAGCCAGCCAAAAAGTTTCTCTGGAATTAATAGAATTATTTTCAGATGGAAACTTTAAATCACGTTCTTAGAGGTAAAGGTGGGAAGGAAAGATTGGAGTGCCATATCTTCCCAGAAACAGAAAATTACTAAATAAATGCTGAGAAAATTAATTTTACTACACCTCCCTGTTAAATGGGAGGTGGGGGGGGGAGGATCAGATCCTTGCAATAATTGAGTAATGACCATATAGAACATTTCATAGAGCAGTGGTCCCCAACCTTTCTGGCTCTGTGGACAGACAGCAGCACTGGGGGGGATGGTTTCACATGCATGCACCTGCCACTTGTGTGACCTGGTTCCCAATGGGCCGTGGCCTGGAGGTTGGGGACTCCTGTCATAGAGGACAATCTTTTATTAGGAAATTCCCTATACAGATAATTCTTGACTTACAATTGGGGTTGAATTCTCAGTTATTGAATGAAGCAGTCATGTGATTGCCATGCAATAGGTCATGTGACTGCCCGTGTGATTGCTTCACTCAATGGCTACAATCCCAGCACTCCCAATGTTGTGGATGGAACTTGATGTAAGGATCAAGGAGATGCCTGAGGGATGGTGGAAAACTCCACTCAGGATCTGAAAATCTTCCATGCCAAAATCTAAGCAGGATTTTCAGTCCCTCAGTGGAGAGCCAATCATCTGTGGTCTTCACCAGGCCCACAAGGGCCTCCCCCCAGCTCCCTGAAGGACCCTGCACTCCTTTCCTTAATATGGTGCCTGTCCATTCTCTGTTTGGATTTTGGCTTCCTGTTGTCTCTGGGGGCTGCTCTTCAGGGTTTGAGTTCTATTGCTGCATCACTTTAAAGGAGATCAGATTCCCCTCCATGCACAGAAGGGAACTCCTTCAACAAGGTACAGGAATGGAGCTCAAATCTTCAGGAAGTGATCTCTGATTCTGCACCCCACCGAAGGCGTTCAGCTCCCCTTGGCAGGCAGCTCTTTCAGCCAGCCCTCAGACATGAGAGGGAATCAACAGGCAGCAGCTTGCAATCTTCCCTGCTGGCTACCATATTCATTTTTTGGGAAGCCAGCAGAGAAGTTTGCAAAGGGCAATCATGTCATTGCAGGGTGCTTGGCAACCAGTTGTGAGTGCCAACAGGTTGTCAGGCACCCAGATCTTGATCATGTGACTGCAGGGTGGTAGTGTAATGTTTAAAGATGTCTAGAAGTGTCTTCTGACCCAGTTCCCCAAACACAACAAACCCTCTGATGTTAACTCAAAGTTCCTTTATTAGGAGTGCCAGCAGCCCAGGTGAAAATTTTCTCTTTCAACACAGGCTAATAAGTCCAGCTGGCTGGAAGATGAATAGTTGTCTGCCACATCTATTCATCTCCCCACCTGCCTTTTATCCCCAGAACTAGGGTGGGGCTTCGCTAGCAGTGGTGGCTCTTCCTTCCCAAGGATTGGCCCACAGATTTCCATTTCTCTCCTCTTCTCTGCCTTCTGTGCATCCCCGCATCAGGCACTGGACCCAGATGTTCCTCCTCTTCCTCAACAGCCACCTCCAAACTTGGGGACTGTTGACTCTCTATCTGAGGGCTGATGGACTGCCCAGGCTCTGTCTCTGTCTCTCTCCATTCCCTCTTCCCCCTCAGAGTTCTCGGGTTGCCTTGATGGTGACCCTGACTCCCACACCTCCTCCTCCTCTGATTTGGCTGCTGGGGGGGCTGGCGGCCGACAGGCCACAACAAAGTGCCTTAGGTGCTGTAAAGCACTCTTTCCAAGGTTGTTTTGAAATGTTGACCATTGCTGAATGAAGAGTCAAGGATTATCTGTACTGAAATGGTGGTTCTATCCAAATGTAGAAGAAAAAATCAGAGGGGAAAAAGATAAACCTTGAAGACTTGTGTCAATAGTTTCCATCTAAACCACAACTACCACCTACCAGATCTCCTTTGTCAAAAGCATCTCAGATTATAGTCCTATTTCTGACATTTGCATCTTGGCTAATAACATATATAAAGTGTTTATGCAAATCTATATTCTATTCATGCTGTAGATTTTGGTGATGCTTAAGTGAGGTGGTGTGTGTTTGTTTGTGTGTCTTTAAGCTAGTCTCAAATCCTGGCAATTAACACATTCAAGTCCATGCAGTTTTCTTGGCAACACTTGTCAGAAATTGCTTCCTTTGACCTTCTTCCTAGGATCAAGAGGTAGCTTCATGTCTAACAGGGGTGTCAAACTCAATTTTATTGAATCAGGGTTGTGTTTGACCTCGGGTTCCAGGCTGGGCATGGCCAGGGTGAGTGTGGCCAGCTCAACATCACTCATGTCAGGGGCTCCTGTGGTGGCCCGAGCATCCTCCAGCGAAAACAGGCTCCGTAGATCCGTTTTCGGCTGCATCAACTTCCTGCAACCCTCTGCCAGTGAAAGTGGAGTGCAGGAAAGCTGCCCATGGCCCTCCCAGGCTTCACTTTCACTGGCAGAGGCACTGCGAGTCAGTCCTTTCCTCTTTCCAGGGTGGCCCCACAGGCCAGATCTAAGTACCCTATGGCCAAATCCGGCCCCCGGGTCTTGAGTTTGACACCCTTGATGTCTAAGGCAGGGATAGAATGCCTGTTCTCCCAGTTACGCAAAAATGGCTCTGGGTTCAATGTTCAGTCTTCACCAAAGGACCTCAGCCCTAAGCACTGAGGCAAGTGAAGCAGATTTATAAGGAACTGGTAGATATCCCCAGTCCTATCTTAAAAACTGCATGTGAAAATTAATTTATTTAATTAACCAAGCTAACTTCGAAAAATAAAATGTTCTTCTTTTGCAATTTTTGGATGCAAATAAGGTATTGAGAATAGCAGGAGGAGAAAAGTTTTAAAATATCCTTATTCTGACATATTAATAAATGTTCATTTAAAAAGTTAATCGCAATGCTTGTAAAATGAATGTAAAGAAAAACAAGGCAAAATGTAATATAATCTAGTTCATTCCTCATGGAAATGAACCAGTAAATGGCTGACATGTGACACCTCAGTCTGATTTCACAGCAGGATCTTTAATTGAAGTTCTAAGTATCCCATTTATTACAAAGATCACTCAGAAGAAAACTTATAAAAATATATAGATTAATCATGATCATTAAACCTGAGGCAAAGCACACAGCACATTTCCTTCAAAGTGATTTAGTGAGTGGAAATGTTCTAACCAAAGTTTTCATTAAAAAAAAGAAAGAGGAAAATTCTTGTAAAAAGTATTTAGTTAAATTTTTCCTACCACATTCATTCAAAATGGTTTTTTTCATCTTACCAATTATAAGACCTTTTTAAATGATGATGCTCATTGATACGAGTGGAAAAGTTACATAAATATTTATACTGTATAACTTTTATGTGCACCAACTATGCCTTTTGTCTTTATATATTTTTCTAGCCTGTGAATTTTTTTCAAGCTTTTTTTTTAATAAAATGCATTCATTGTATATTTTTGAATATGTGTATTTATTTCTTGCTTCTGTGTGTGTGTGTGTGTGTGTGNGTGTGTGTGTGTGTGTGTGTGCCTGTGTGGGTGTGTGGGTGTGTTTAAGCATCTGGACCATATAGTTGAATTTTTGATGTGCGTGCTTTTCTTAATTTCATCAGGTTTGAATTATCTGATCTTCTCAAGTGTCCTTAACCATGCCTTTTATTTCCTCTTAACTCCATTTATAGAATAGCTAATTCTCAGTCTTTTACAAATAGTCATATTCAAGGGGAAAAATCACATACTTAAAACTTAAATAATCAAAACAAGAATGCAAAAATAAGCTTGCATTATCAAAGTGATAAAAGCTTGTAAAGAAAAATCACTTAATTTTGGCTATTATATAATTAGTAAAAATAAAATCACATATTTTCTTCTTTTTCCTTGTGGTACAGTTACAGAATGTTGGGTGTAAATCAGGGAATTGCATTTTGACATCCAGATGTTGTTAAAGAACAATTTCCAGCAGCCCCAGCATGGTCAACACAATAAAGCTGGACATCATCACTCAACAACGTCTGGATATTAGAGGGTCTGTAACTCCCCACAAAATTCATACTGTCTAATAATGTGAAATATTTTACTTACTTTAAGCAAGTAAAGCCAACCTATACTATTGGTTCATCAGACTACTTCCCCAATGTTCTTCCCTTGTCCACCCTTGCATCCTTGATGAACAATGAGGTTTATGGAATTTTTAAAAAAAGAGGTTACTTTGATGAAGAGCACAAATACTTGGAATTCTACAAAAGGCAGTCAATGGCCAGATTAATGAGAACATGGTTCCTGAAAGTACCATTGGAGGATCAGTGGCAGCAACAAGTCTACAGAGCAGTTATGCCTGAATTCGGAAGCTTGGTGTGATTCCAGCTCTGTTCATACTTTAAATTGATGCCTTCAAGTCAATTTTGATTCCTGGCCCCTGCCTGGACCAATCCCTGCAATTTTCTTCGAAATATTTGGAAGTGACTTTCCATGTCCCCCTTCCCAGGCTGATAGAGAGTGACTCAAAGTCACCTGGCTGGCTTTGAGCTTAAGGCAGGGCTTCAACTAGTCTAGTCTGTTGACCATTTTATCAATCTGGCTCCATTACAATAAACTGCACTAGCACGATATATAAGGTGGCTCATTGCCACCAAGCAGAAAAGAAGGGGAAGAAAAGCTCTCAATGTAGATAGTTGGTTTGAATGGAGAAGAAACTATGTACAGCTCATTTTGAAATTTAACATTTGTCCAACAATAGCTTTGTGCATTAAAATAATAGTGTCAAGGTTCCGACAGATGAACCCAACCAAGCTAGTACTCCGAGATGATCAGATCTCTTTAAGAATTGTTTTATTGAGTACATCATTTTGGCACGCATGAAAGCAAAACCAACTCTAGCTATTTCCCGCGTTTTTTGTATAATTGTAGAATAGACATACCCTTCTCTCCTTGTCACAGGTCACATTGTCCAGTTAGGTGCTCTGGCATCTCCTGGGTAACTCCTTCAAATCTCTGGCCAGCACCTGTTGAGATGACCTTGGTTCCCATGGTATGATCAGTTGTTATTGTCTGGCCTGACATCTCCCTCCCCACATACTGTGTGGCAAGCTGAGAAATGAAAAGATGGCTGCAGCAGCATTGGTCTGTTTTGAAGTTGACAAATAGTTTGATAACTTAACTCCATCATGTCACTAGGTAGGCCTAGCTATCAGGTCTTTCCAACCTAAGCACAAACCTGAGATTTCCTCCTTTTGCTCCGAAAGAAATAAATCCTCAATAAAACAAGTTGCTACTTGTTGCTTCTCTCAGTCCGTCCTCCTACCCCATGAAGGATGAAACTGCTGCATCAGGAAGATATTCTTGGCAAAGGACTGAGATTATCAGAAAGTAAAAAAAGAAAGGAAGAAAGAAAGGTGGAGTGTTAGCTGAAGAGCTTGGGCTATCTTGCTGCAAGACAAGTCCACTATATGTTGTTCAGGGAGAAAAACAGCGGGAGGAAGGACTGAGAGAAGCAAACAAGTGACAACTGGTTTCACTAAAAACGGCATATTTATCTTACTCCCTAAATCAGGGCTGTCAAACCTCCAGCCCATGGGCCAGATGTGTCACACGCTAGCCATGCCCACCCGTTTTAGCAAAGAGGAAAAAAGTCACAATATGTCACATGACAACAACGTGACAATGCGAGTTTGACATCCTTGACCTAGATGTTCTTTAGATATTTCTCCTTTTTTTAATCAACACAATCCGTGAGCCAAGAAAGATCCTATGTGGATATGCTGTTCATCTCATATTTGAGGTCAGGATGTAGAATCCACTTTTGTCTTCCAAAAGGTTTTTGAGTCTGAAGCTGTCAGAATCCTTGACCTTGGCTAAGTACTTTGCTGTGTGTGAAATAGTGGCAGCCTGCCCTTTCAAGGTTGCTTAATTATTTTTCTTTTGTGAGTTGCTGTGCCAGTCAGGTTATACTTAGCAACAGAGGGAAAGGAAACAAGACTTCACAGCAGATTGTATTACCAATTAATTGAACGTCCTGTGAAATAAACATTGTGGCTCGGATGGGATTAGAACGTGAGGCGAGTCACAAGTTTGGCTAATTGTTGTTGTTAAGGAGGGGGAAGAGAAATGCAAAAGGCTAGGAACTGTAGATTCTGTGTGGCATAAGCATGGGTAAGGGGGCAAACATATATTCCATAGTTTTTTAGAACATAGAGGGAATGATCTTCCTATTTGCATATATCCCCAGGAGTAATACGCACATACACTTTTTATCTCTAGATCTACCCATGATCATACTGTCCATTTTTCTGGATAACCCCTTTCTCTCATTCTCTCTCTTTCTCTTATTCTCAGGCTACAGCAGCCATTCTAGTATTACTTCTCAATGGGAAGCTGGAATCTGACTGCATCTATGGGTATTACTATTTTTTTACTACATTTTTTCCCTATCATGCCTTCCATTTTGAAAAGGCCCAGTGGGAGAAAGTCCCTCATGATGACATCCCTTGGGATTTAATGAACACATAGGAAGCCAGCAATATTGCAGACGGGATTATGTATAATGGAAAATAAGAAGTTCACTAATGTTCCTCAGCCAGTTCCTCATGAAATGAATGCAAGAATACCACATTTCTCACATGAGAATGCTAGGAAAGTTATCTTCTTCCTTTCTGAGAAATAGGAAGAAAGAAAAGAATAAGAATTGGTAGGGAAACATATAGAGGGTTTTGTGCTGCTGTTTTGCTTAGCACTAGTTCAAACGTACCATTTTTTAAAAATCTTGAGTGAAAGTAAGGGATACCTCTTTTCTTTTCCATTGAAAAAAAAAAGATCTTACCTGGAACATGAAATCCTGTGTAAAGAAAATATTCGTTTCTCCTGTTAGAAGCCACAGTCTATACAGCATTAACCCTGCCCACTCCCAAAAATGCAGCTAGGGCAGAAGTGTCAAACTCACTTTATCACAGCGGCGTCACGTGACATATTGGGACTTCCCCCCCCTTTGCTAAACCATGCGTGGGTG
The DNA here is from genome assembly GCA_000516915.1 of Ophiophagus hannah. NCBI lineage: Eukaryota > Metazoa > Chordata > Lepidosauria > Squamata > Elapidae > Ophiophagus > Ophiophagus hannah. The sequence goes on along the minus strand of AZIM01000427.1, from coordinate 779,084 downwards.
TGGCCAGCACATGATGCATCTGGCCCACGGGCCAGGAGTTTGACAGCCCTACGCTGGGGGAACAACTTATCATTCAATCTGGGCCTCCATTCCAATATGCTTTCATGAGATCTCTTACCAGTTCTGCAACTCTGTAAAAAAAGGAACAACAACAACCACAAAACCAATGCAGCCACCTTTCACCACTTAATGTTGAAACTCCATTGAGCAGAAGGGGATAGGAGTGGACTGCATTCTGGCATTGTCAAGTCTGACTACCAATCAAAATGATGCTTGTAATCAAACCACCAATAGTCTAGGGATGTAGAAGGCATTGGGAATAGGGACTAATCCTTGTTTTGCTATAACTGTATCACCTGGTGAATTATTTTGTAAGCTATGTTATTCAGTGGTGGGATTCAAATTTTTTTACTACTAGTTCTGTGGGTGTGGCTTGGTGGGCATGGCAGGGGAAAGATACTGTAATATCTCCATTCCTTCCCCACTGCTGGAGGAAGGTTACTGCAAAATCCCATTCCCTCCCCACCCTACTAATCTGATTTCCAGCCCGTTCTCCTGTGCAGGGCAACAAAAGAAGACCCAGCTGATCAACTGGGACTCAGGAGGCACAGAATAGATGGGGATGGGTCCAGTCAAAGGTGGTATTTTCTGGTTCTCTGAACTACTCAAAATTTCCACTAACGGTTCTCCAGAACTGGTCNNAACCTGCTGAATACCACCTCTGATGTTATTTATCTGATTTGGTTTAATGGCTGATCTGTTTTATGGAAAAGACCAGGAACTTAATGCTTTATTTAACACATCGTAATCAGTCCCACTGATTTAAGAAAACCACATTCATTCCTTGGAATCATGCATATTCAGCAAGATTCCTTAGCACATCTGTCTACATTTCCTCATTGAGCAGAATAATATCATTGCTGATATCATAGTACCTATTTCCAAAACAAAGCTGTAGACACACTTTTAAAGGAAAAAAGAACTAAGAGATTTTGAATTGACAAAGTTGGAAAATATTTCCTTTGATTTCTTCTATGGCATTCAGTACCCTTCCCCTCTTATAACATTCAAGTTTCCCTGCATATATTATTTGGTTCTACTGAACATTAAAAAAAGTTACTACCACTTCTCTTCTGCCTATGCTAGATTGGGAGAATATCTTGATTTTTTTTCTGAATATCTTTTCAATTCTGAGTATTGAGTTGGACCAGACTAGCTCAGAGTAAACTGATATAGTAATTAAAACTATTTCCAGAGACCCCCAAAACAGATAAATTATCCCTGCAATGCCAACTTGTTTGCTAACAGCTCTATTTTTTGCCTTTAATGTATTTGTTTAATCTGAAGTCATTAGGAAATGAGTTCTCATATAATTCTAGGCTGTGCTAAAATATCTCAATTGGTCTGAGCACAGGAAGCATTTTACAGAACAGAAACAGAAGCAAAGAGTAGTGGCTAACATATTAGTATTTATTAATACAGGAAGATGGAAAACTTAAAATGGAGTCGAGAAACAGCTGGCTGCAGAAGGGCATCACTTTCAATAGTTCTCATGTAGATAATTAAAATAAAAAATTGATATAGACAAGGGGGTACTTGGAAAATAAAAACATATAATGGAATTTGAAGAAAACAATGAACATATAATTGCAAAAATGCATAAATGTTTGTTAAAATTTGAAAGTGAAGAGAAGCAAATTAAGGATTATATGATAAAATGGGCTACCAGTTTTGGCTATTGTATGTACATGTATGCAAGGGAAAGAATGTGGCTAAATTAAGATAAGTTTTTAGAAAATAATATATCATTGGTACATGTCATCAGATAAGTTATCAAAAATATATAAATGGGCCTCATCAATGCTGGGAATGTGAAAAATATGAAGGGACATTCTAGCATTCACGGTAGACTTATGAGAAAGCCAAGAAATTTTGGATACAAATACACACAATGATACAGGGTTTTTAAAAATAATATTGATTTTTATTGGTACTTAAGAATCCTGAATTGGAAAAGACTCGTGGAAGATTACTTTTGCATATGGTAATGGCATCAGGCTTATTATATGAACAAAAAATGTTGAAATTCCAACAATGGAGAAATGATTCATAAAAAATGTCAGAACTAGTGGAAATATAAATCTTTTATGGATCTTTTGTTAAAGGGGAAAAAACCAAAATGGTGGTTTATGCATTTAAATATTGAAATAGATGATAAATATTGAAATAGATGAGATTTAAATTAGAGATTGAAAATATTTCTGAAAGTGTTAAAGGCAGAGGGAGACAATCGGTTTGTTTATAGCCATTTAACAGAAGTTTAGAAATCATAGTAGTTCATAACTTTAGTTTTCTTTTTTGCTTTCTTCCATTTCTTGTATTTCTTCCATTTCTGTGTTTTTCTTTCAGTTTGCTTTTTACTTTATGTAAAATCAATAAATATAAATTTAAAAAGAGAGCTGAGACCTTTTCCTGTCGATTTCTGTAAAGTAAATGGTGGATGAGTGAATATTACCAGAAAGTTAGTAAAGTAGTAAGAAACAGTACATAGAGGCATGACATAATTTAACATCCTAATCTCTTCATTTCTCTGACAGGTTGAGAAAATGTGCACTATATACTGCATCCAATTCTATAGATAAGCCAAATAAATGATCCTTACAATTTTTCTTAGCTTCAATCATATCCATATACTACTTCATATATTTCTTTTTCTTCTTTAATCTTCTCACCTCTCTTGTTTTAAAGATTTCACCATCTCTACCCATTCCTTTCTTGATCTATCACTTCCATTCAATCTATTCCTTCTTCCTTCATATTTATGTTGTATCTTGATCCTTTCATTTTCTGCATATAATCAAACTAGCTCAATAAACTTTTTTTTAACTTGACACTCATTTTTTCATCCGATCTACATTTCTTTAGCATTCTTGACCTCAGCTCTTCTTGCTGTAACATGTGCATGTACCCTGTTCCTGCTGCATTCAGCTTATTTGATTGACATACCCAAAAAGGCAGAAACAATACATACTGTATTACCCATTATTTTTCTGTTGGGATTGTACATCTTAAACATTTTCCATCCATTTCCCCATCTTTAGTAAAAAAAATTCTGGCAAGGTATACAAATTCATCTACTTTTTTTTTGCTATTTATGTGTAACTTGTAATTATTGCCCCATTTTCTGTGTCAGACACAACCACTTTGGTCTTTGATATACTAATTTTCAGATTTGTGCTGTTTGTAACATGTTATCTATCTAACATTTGCTACAAGTAATTTGGATTCTCAGCCAACAATATGGCATCATCTGTATACACATACATTCATGTTCCCAACCGATACTCCTTTGAATAGAATAGAATAGAATAGAAT
>AZIM01000427.1:689861-704452 GCA_000516915.1 Ophiophagus hannah | reverse complement strand
CCACTAACCTGCTTTCCAGCTCTGTTCTACAAAAAAGAAGTCCCGGACTATCAGCTGGGACTTGGGAGGCAGAGAATAGAGGTGGTATTTGCCGGTTCTCCAACTACTCAAAATTTCTGCTACCAGTTTTCCAGAACTGATCAGAACCTGCTGAATACCACCTCTGGATCAGATGTAACCAGAGAGAGGTGGTCTCTCAAATAAACATCCCATGCCATGTAGGGCTTTAAAAGTCAAACCCAGCACCTTGAACTGGACATGGAAACAGGTAACCAAAGCTGCTCACTGAACAGAGGTGCAATATGTGTAGTTCTAGAGACATACATAACTGCACCAGCTGAAATTTCCAAATATTTCTTCAAGGGCAGCTCCACGTACAGTACATTGCAGTAGTCCAATTAGAAGGTAACTAGGGCATGAGTAACTATGAGCAGAAGCCCTTGATTTGGGACAATCTAACTCATGGTCATTTTGGGTTCCATGGAAGGGGAAAAGAAGGGACCAAAAATCTCAGCATTTGAAATGATCAGATGAATGAACATTTTAATCCAAGGAAATAAAATCAGTTATTAGTTATAATCCCATAATTCCCCCCCCCCAGATTTCCAGGTCTCCATTCCCTTGTGTTTATTAAGCAATTGACTTGGATGAACAAATAGCAATGTGAAAAAAGGCTGAGATGGTAAAATTAACTACCTTGATTAAAGAAAAGACTTTTCTAACTTTTTTCTACATGCAAACCACTTTGGGACTTGAAGGGTGCTCTCTGGACTTAGTTGTTATCTTGAAGACATTTCATTACCCAAACTAGGTAACATCATCAGTTTCATTATGCTAGTTTTGGTAATGAAGCATCTGCAAGAAAACAACCAAACCCAGAGAGCATCAAGCAGCCCTCATTTTAACTCTGTGCTACAAATATTCTCCTTTATTGGTACTTCTGGACTTTTTGCTGGAAATTGAAATAAATGCTCTCTTGGAATTAACTTTGATGAATGGAATTATTTATGATTATAGAAATAACACATATTATTGAATGAACCATGACATTTAAGTCATAAGGTTAATATATGTTACATATGTAATTATATCATAGAAAGTTGGAAGTTATCCTTCTGTTTTTCTTTATTTTTCTTTATTCCCTTGCACTTTCCCCTTCTCTATGTTTTCTTTTTAATTCACTTTTTGTTGTTCGTATTTTACATTTTGTAGAAAGTTAATAAAGTATACTTTTAAAAAATAGTAATGGAAAAACCCAAGATAGAGAGTGCAAGAACAGAAGAACGTTTAGAAGGGATGAGTTAAACATTCTGTCTGTTGGACCTCTCAGAATTCAACCTGTTCAGCTCTCTTCAACTTGGACACAAGGTGCCTCTCAGCATGAAACCAAACAAAAAATATACCAAATACATATGACAACACTAATAACCACATGATAGAATTGGATCATATATCCTAGAGACGCTCTAGAAGAACAGCCATGTCTTTAAGGCAGGGGCATCAAACTTGATTTCATTGAGGGCCACATCAGGGTTGTATTTGACCTCAGGGGGCCAGTGTGGGTGTGGCCAGTTCGCTGTCACTCATGTCGTGGGCACCTGTGGTGGCCAAGTGCTAAAGCAGGACTTCCCACAGACCCTCCCTCACTCTCATTATAATCTCCCTCCCTTCCTTCCTTCTCTTTCCTTCCCTCCTCAATCTTCTTCCTTCCCCTCTTTCCTTATTTTTCCTTCCTTGCTCTCTTCCCATCTTTTCTTCTTTTTCTTTGTCTTTCCTCTTTCTCTTTTTCCTTTCCTGTCCCTCTTGAATGCTCAAATGCAAAAGGGGAAACATTTTTCCTTTTGTTTTGTTTTTAGTTTGTTTTGCTAACCCTCTACAAGCGAAAATGGAGCTGGGGGGGCATTTTAGCCATGACTGCCTTCTGCAGCCCTCTGCCAGCAAAAATGGAGCTCCATGGCCACACGGGCCAGATCTCAGCACCCTGTGGGCTGGATCTGGCCTGCAGGCTTTGAGTTCGACACCCCTGCTTTAAGGGAAGACTCTCAAAGTGGATCCATTGGACTTCAGGGAGAGATCCCATGACAGAGGTGCTGCAACCAAATCTTCAAAAGCTGTTCCTGCCTGCATCAACATCCCTCTGATCTGCAGCATTGTATGCTGTCGGTAAAATACTGAGAGCTCACACCGTATTGGTGTCCTGATCCAATTAGGACTTATTCAAAGTGACAGTGATAATTTTGGAGCTATTTCAGTTGGCCAATTTGTTATTATGAAATAAACAAGAATGTCTTCCAAACATCTGAACAAAGGTTGCTGGAAAGCAATCTCAAAAGTATCGCTGATGTCTGCTGTTATCCCATCTATTTTTAAAACCAGTCTTTTTTCAAGGTGAAATTGCTCACTTAATAAATGTTTAGGTCTGAGTACTAAAGCCTCTAAAAACTATGATAATATGTGTGAGCTTGTGTATGCATGCATACTGGAGAGGTCATAATATGAAAATCTAGTGGAAGGAAAATAGCAGCAGAAAGCTTATGCTTCTACCAACCCCCTCCTGTCACCCTCTCTACCCAAGCAATTTCCTCTTTAACATCTTTTCCCCCTGGTATTTGCTTGTTTTTAGCACTGAAGGGAAAGCATCCATGAGAGAATACTGCGGGGTATGACAAACTTGTAATTTTGATATGCCTCAAGCTTTTGGTAAATTGACTGAATACTGAGAAGCCTGAATCAATGAAATTAAACTGCTCCACCTCACTCCTCCCAAAACCTTCTTCCATGTAATCCTATTTATACAAAAACACAACAAATTAAAACAGGCTGTATCTTTGTAATTCCACCAAGTGTCATTAGGAAGGTGGGTTTATAAATAGTTTGAATTTGTTGCCTAAACCAAATGCTTCATAGATAGAGCACTGTCTTGATTGGACAAAGCCAATGTCCAGTTTCCCTAAAGAAACTGGTCTTTACTTGTCACTCACATTCACAAAACTTGAGAATAAGTGCTCAAAAAAAAAAAAATCCAAAGGGGAGCTATCTGTAAAGATCAAAGAGGAGAGCCAGGTCATCTCGCTCCACTACCTATCTCTGCAGTGAAGATGGGCCGAAACCCAGGAGTTTATTTAAGAAGATAGTGAGTAACAATGTAGTTAAGTTGATTCTATTACGAGTTCTTGTTTTCTCTTCCCTTGTTTTCCTTCTATTTAAGTATACTCCTTTTTGTTTCTAGAGATTTTAGCTTCTTTGGTTTATTATTAACACTTTCTTCAGGAAAGACTGTATAATTATAGAAACAATTCTTGGGTTTCAGGGTTATTTATGTTAAGCTTTGCATTTCTGGCTTTTGGACAAGAAGATTGCAATGACCCCTGTCCTCTTGTTTTCTAGAACTGGGCAAAAGACAGGAGTCCTTTATAGATAGACTAAGTACTTCCCAGCTGGAAAAACTAGAGTGTTAGGAGGTTCAGACTAGCAGATGGTAGTCTATCTATCCAATAGCTTTATTGGAGAACCTTGAGAGAAGGACACTGCCAGCATGGTTTAAAATTATATTGCTTCCTGGTTTGTAATACCTTAACAAAAGTAAGAGATAGTTTATCCCTGAAGAGTTATACAATTTGATTTTTGAATGGTCTGTGGGATTTTCGAGAATCTAGAGCATGTAATGTTGTTCATACCTTTGTTGACCTGCTGAATAGAAAAATAGAATAGGCTTAAAGTTTTTTTTCTGTTTTTCTATAAAGTCTGAACAATGAAGTAGGTTTGAATACATATCTTCAAGGCTTCAACCTGATATGCTTTAGTATATACATCATGCTTATTGCATGGCAAAGAAGGCTTCAAAGAAGATCTTACAGACTCCATTATCTGAAGTAGCTATTCAGCAGAATTATTAAGGGTAGTCAAAAGTTCTTTGCTCTAGAAAATCCAATATTGGAGCTCTTAAAGATCTTCTTGAAGATGTGTGAGGAAATTGTATCACTAATTTGTAGAGTGATTTAAATGCAATATTTTGATACAGATTATAATAAGGAATCCAGTGCCTTATCTACAGTAATTTAATGGGCCAATTTCAGTTTGTGATGACAAGTTACTCTTGTCCGTATACTGATAACATCATATTGTATGATTATGAAAAAAAAACCCTAAACGACACCAAAAATTCCAATTTCAACAGGTATAATTAGTCGTACACAAGGGAGACATTACCTCAGGGTCACTTAGGGCTGGAAAATAAACTGAGTAGCTATTGGACAACTATGCTTCTTATTTTAGGAGCTGGATATCACTGACAAATATAAGGAAATGAACAAATAACCAACAAAAGTCCAGTTCAAGATACTTATTTTCAGCAATGACAAAAAACCAGAATAGTTGACTGCTTTGATAAAAGAAAAAAATATAAATTCTTTTGTCTCTACTTGGTAACCGCTTCTGGACTTTGTGACTTAAAAAAATGAAAGTTGGATTTTGGACTAGCATTTAGATAGAATTGTTGATATAGAAATGGCTAGTTCAGGGGTGTCAAACTCGATTTCATTGANGACTGGGGTGGGCATGGCCAGGGTGGGCATGACTAGCTCAACATCACTCATGTCCGGGGTGCCTGTGGTGACCTGAGCACTCTGCCAAAGAAAAAAGGCTACCAAGCTCCATTTTCAGCTGTGATGGCCTCCTGCAATCCTCTGCCAGTGAAAACAGAGCTCGGGAGGGCCACCCATGGTCCTTCTGAGCCCCATTTTTATTGGCAGAGGCATCATGGGCTGGTCCTTCACTGTTTCCAGGGCAGCCCTATGGGCCAGATCTAAATACCCCATGGGCCGGATCTGGCCCCGGGTTGAGCTTGACACCCATGGGCTAGTTTATATTATTATGTAAAAGTTAACAATTGATGTTACTATCTTATTTTACTGCACCAAAGAGAGTTTTTCCTTTCTTTTTCCCTTCTTTTCTATACTCTTCCCTTCCGTTTTCCTTTTCCCATTTTTTCTAATTGTTTTTGTATTTTTGTATTATATACTATAAACTAATAAAAATGAAAAATGAAAAAAAACCCTCCTAACTACAATAATCCTATCAGGAGTCAAATGGCATTCTATGCTTTTGTTACGGACGTATCTCAGAAGCAAAATGCCAAAGATATCTAAAGCCTTTCTTGCTGTTCAGCTCTATATTTAAGGAAATTGCTTATAATTGCTTCCAACATTTCATGGCAATGTAATTCATGGGCACCGACTCCATCGTGCTAAAAAAAGATTTGCCTGTCTCTTCAGGTCTTTTGACATCAACCACTTTTTTTTCCTAAATCAGGCATTCAGCACTTTTTTTCAATTTATTTCACTTTGATGATCCAAGAATGTATCTAGAATTTATTCTCCCTTACACCAGATTTTGTGCTGCGGAAAATCACATTCCTTCTTCCACAGGCAGGAGTTTGCTTTGTAATTCTATGTGACTGCTTTACCTCCAGTGATGGAAGGAAAAAATGCTGGAGGACCAAGGAAATTGGTAATGACACAAGGATGCACAGCAAAGTGTCAGATAGGTTCCCTAACTTTTTAGATATATGCACACAGTGTTAAAAAAAAAAGAGTTATTCACCTCCAAAGATGAAGCCAAGGAAGATTTCCAAGAGGTGGGTCTGGATTTGTTTTCTTCTTTAAAGTTCAGATGTTTTAAATTTAAAGATTCTACAGACTTGCAGAATGCAATTTGCTGTTTGAGTCAAAGTATGGTATGCCTCTAGGTGTCTGGCAGCACCTGACTCTAATTTGCATATATATGGTAAGAAGCTTAGAAGGAGAACAGCTCATTAAAATTCGCAAATGTATGTATCTCGTTATGTATGTTACCATTCGAGATTTGTATGAAATAATACTATCCACTGAATGTATTTGAAGGAAATCTGTTTAGATGAACAGCTACTGTAGCAGACAAAAAAGAGAGGAGGGGAAATGACTGTAGGGCTGCTAATCCAAAACAAAACTCCTGCGTAGGTTCAAAAATGATAAAAAACAGTTCATCTTGGAGCAATTTCTGCACATGCTTAAAGAAAATTAGTAATTTAGATGGCTTTTGGCAGTGATATTTCAGTCTTTTCAAATGTTCTATTTCTGTTGCTTAAATAGCTCTTGTAAATGCTGTTTCAGATGGCAGGGGAGCTGTAGAAGAAAGTGTTGGTGAATATTGAAATCTCCTGGAATGGCACCGGACGAAAACCAACAGCTAGAAGTTTTTGCTGGAAGGTGTTCAAAAATAAGGTGTTGCCAACATGGGTAGCACTTTGTTTTATTTTTAATTTAATTTTTTAATGAGAAAAGCAGAAAGATCAAATGTAAAGGAGTACATTTCTTTTTGTTGCCTACCTTTAAGTTATATAGGCACGAAAAAAAACAAGACCTCCTTCACTAAGTCAATTAAATAGTCCTTTTTTTCATACTTCAGAGAGAATGAAAAAAAATAACCACTTCAATGAAAGTTAATCTCTGGTTGCAGACTATGATTAATGTGAATCCTGAAGATCATTGGGCAGGTAATAAAATAGAAGGTCTTCTGTAGTGATAGCTGATTTGGTTTATTTGAGGAGGCAATGTTGTAGTATAGAGATTGGAAAGCCAAGAGTAGAAGTCAAGTAGGGCATTAATTTAGAGTCTCTATGTCAGGGTTCAGACTGATGCCCTAATTAAATCATGAGCCTCAGGCCAAGCTTCAAAAGAAATCCAATTATTTATTAGGAGCTTCATGTCGGCATGGACCAAGTGAAGCCAACTCTGACCTCACTTAATTTGTGCCTTGACTCTGACCCTGTTTTCCCCTCCTCCCAAGGTGTGTCATCAGTCACATTCCCCAACGAAACAATTTTGCATGTTGTAGAAGTCACTCCCTCTGGCCACTGTGGATCTCTGTGGAGATGACCTTGATGTTGCCAGCTGGAATGTGCTTTGTTTTGACTGAAATGCAAGTTTCTCAATGCAGCTGTGAGGCTCGATTCCCCATCCCCCTTCCTATGGCAACTCAAGAGCAGGTCAAGAATGCTTTGCGAGTTGACACTCTATGTATGCTGTTGACCCTTATCTAGTTTTGCCCAGGTGCAAATCATTAGTCTGAGAAGATTCCTGTGTATAGACTTAAGCAATAAAGCAATAATTTTGAACCTTCACATATGGACTTGGTTGTTTTCACATTATTGACACATATAGAGATTATAAATATATGTAAGTGTAATATAAAGTAGTTGTCCATATAGAAAAAGGAAGGCGATTATATTATCATTCAATATTTAAAGCACAGTCTAACCAATTATTAGTTCAACTATTTTTATTCATTTATCAAAATATAAAAAACAGAAATACGAAGAAAAATTAAGATAATGGGAAAATAGTGGAGGGAAAAGAGGAAGAGGACAAAGAGAAAAAGAAAATGAAAAGCATTGACATTTGACTCCTTTTGATGCAGTAGACTTAAGGAAATACAATTCTAACCAATTGTTAAAACAAAAAAGTGAGGTGTTTATAATGTATCTGGGCATAAAGTGTAACATTTACCTTAAACATGACATGACACATAATCAATTAGAATTAACATCTATTATATATATAAAAATAGGTGGTATAAACTTATTGTACAATACTTTCTTTAAAAAAATTTTTTTATTAAACATTGCAGTTAAACAGATAAAAGCTAACACAAACTACAAAAACTAAAAGGATAAAAAATAAGAAGTGTAAGAAAAAAATGAAAGTAAAAGAGAAAAATTAAAAACAAAGAAAGCAAAGAAGAAATATATAAAAGGACTACCCTTTTCATCACAGCAAGTATTAACAATTTTATCAACTTATTGCCTTCTCTTAAAGTACAACCAATTATCTCTTCATTCCATACCTCACTTCTTATCAATAACCAGATCCTTAAAATTAAATCCTTAAAAGTTCCTCCTCATTCAGTCATAGTTAGAATTAAGTCAATTAAAAGTTACCAGAAATAACAACATATCTATTTTAACCCTGATCAAATAAACCTGCTTTATATTTCTTCCTTTTACTTTTAACAATATATTCTTTACTTCTTTTAAATAAGCATTTTAATTTTTTATTTTGTTGCTTCTTTGTTAAACTTCAGAAGTTTAACAATGCTCCTTTGTAAATCTAAGAATGTTGTCCAAGTCAGTCTTTTGGCGTGCTATTTGTGTATCCCCTTTAGTTATTAAAATATCAGTTGTCATATTTGTATATCTAGGATAACATCTTTTCCATATCATTTTTGTAGCTTATCATCTTTAAATCTTCACAATCTTAGTGTTATCCTGGAAAATGTGTTCAACTTCCATAACATTTTTTGAACTTTTGAATCTATCCATGATGGCAGACATTTCTAATATTAACTTTTGGGATCATTATACAAAAATATATTTCAATACATCTAAGGTTAAGATATTTTGGTGCACTCTATGTTGATACATCAAATTCAACTATTCTTCTCCTTTAATGTTTAGTTCCTAGGGGTATCCTCTAGTGTCCAACATTCAAATTCTTGTCTTACATGTTTCCTTTTAGGAATTCACAACAGAATGTTTTTACAAGAAGAATGCTTATACCATATTTGTCGTACTATAAGACACACTTTCCCCCCTCCCCAAAAGTTTGTGGAAATGTCTGTGCGTCTTATAGAGTGAATGTTGCCGAAGCCCCGCCCACCCACCAGTCCCCACCCTTTGGTCTCTGCCTCCCAGCAATTTGCCTCCTTACAGCAAACAGCCTGATTTAGCACAAGCAGCTGATTGGTGGTTTCCACGAGTCCCATTTTCGGCCTCCGTGCGTCCCATTTTTGGCCTCTGCATGTCCTGTTTTTGGCCTCCGTGTATCCCGTATCTGGCCTCTGTGTGCCCCATTTTCAGCCTCTGTGTATCCCGTTTTTGGCTCATTCCAGGTGGCGAGTGGCAGAGATCACTGCCACCTGGAACGTACCAAAAGCAGGATGAGTGAAGGCCAAAAACAGGATGCATGGAGTCCAAAAACAGGATGTACAGAAGCCAAAAATGGGGCCCGCAGAGGCAGCAATAGGCGGCGGTAATCCCTGCAGCCTGGAACAGCTGATCGGCCATATTCCAGGAGGCCAATCCAACTGTCAATCATCTGCTTGTACTAAATCAGGTTGTGCTGAAGCTGACCAGGCTGTTTGCTGTTTGCTGCAAAGACACAAATTGCTGGGAGAAAGAGGCAGATTTTTTTCTTGTTTTCCTCCCCAAAAACTAGGTGTGTCTTATAGTCTGGAGTGTCTTATAGTGCAAATAAAATATGGTAATTAATTTCAAAATCTTATTTTAAATCCACCTGGACCCTTCATCTGTTTGTAACTTTCCAAAAACAATATTGTAATTGCTCTGTTGCTGTTTATTCCCCTCCCCCGTAAAATTCTTATCTTTAAAACTTCTTTTGCTAAGAATTAAAGGATCTCCTATGCATTATTGCAAAATCTGACAATCAAGAGGTTCTTTCTCAGCCAGTCCTTGAGTATTGAAGATTTGTGCTGAAATGAATGAACAAACTCCAGCTCCTTTGTAATGCAATGGTGGTTTATTCATTAGCTCAGCAAACAACAAATACTCTTCTCTGACAAGAAAGGCTAAAAGCCAGNNAAGGTAAGAGTTGGGTTTGAGTTTGCTCCCTTTCCTTTTATTACCATTATCATGAGACACACCCCACCACACCCAGGCCTATACGCAGTTCTAGTTCTGGCCATGCCTAACCCATTATCCCTAAATGCTATTAACCCTATAACATGTCTACATCCCTACCCTATTCTGACCCTCACTAACTGATGCCCGCCTGGTGCCACCTTCTCCATGTTTTAACCTAAGGCTTAATTACCATCTATATGAGTCCCAACCCCCTTTAACAATATGCACCACATCAATACATGAAAAGAGCCATTTCCAGTCCTGCAGTTGCTTCAGACTCCATCCTGCAGCCCTGCAGTTGTTGCAGAATCCATCCTCAGCTCTGCTGAGTCATTCCAAAGCCATTGGCCAGCACACAAGCAGAAATACAGATCTGGCAGCAGCAGAGATAAGATGACATGGCCAGCTGACTTGCTGTGATGCATATTCTGAGCTGACGAGCTCCAAGTGAACTCGGAGCCTGACATTTTTATTAGTTGAAAAGCAGTTAAGAAACTATTTCCAAAAGTCTTGGCAGAACTCTGTATCCATAAATCTACATTGAGGCTGTGAGATTAGTGGAAATCCCTCAACTCCCAACTGCTAAGTCATGAACTGACTGCAAAAACCTCTGCAGCTGTCCAGAGTAGAAACGGGTGTCCTTATTACCTCTTCTTTTTCTGGAGAAATTTTGCTGGCCAGAATGTATCTTCTATCTGCCAATCTCACTGTAATGCCATCTCTGCCTCTTCAGAGATGTCTAGTTTGTCATGAATCCTCACTGGAAATCAAGCACGGGTACCACTTTAGAAGGGCATAGCTATATTGATTCTTAATCCTCTCATTTTGTGCATAACTCCACAAAAATGGGATGTTGGGATTCACAACAAAATAAGCTTAATAGAAGTAAAAAAAATTCCCACTGGCTGAACTTGCCCATCATGATAAATTAAAATTGAAAGCTTAACAAACATAGATCAAACAAAAAATATGTTTTTCTTCTGTTTGCTTTACTGAACCTCCTAGAACTACTTTCAGTGAATCTGGAAGAATAGCAGCTCATGAAGGTAGCCAAAGGTAGGAGCAGCAATCCAAGATTATAGGCATGCTTAGTCAATAATATAGCCTAATACGCTACAAAATGTGAGCCTACTCATTGCTATAATGAGAGAAGATAATACAATTCTCTCTCAATCCTCACAAAAGCTAGGAAAGAGGAGGCCAGGGATAATGTGTCCTTTAGCAGACCCCACCTCACCACTGCATCTATCAAATGTCCCTTCATGGACCCCTAACCTGGTCCCCCTAAAAAGCAGGCTGCAACCTGTCTATAGTTTAATATATTATGGAGTGTACCAGCTTGTGGCAGTCATGAACCATATATCATGGCAGATGAGAACTTGCTTGAAAGAACTTAGCAGCACAGTTGCATATGTGGTATGATATTTGTTTGTTTGTTTGTTTAGCATATATAGACTACATGGATAACAATAATAACAATATATAAAAGGAGCACATGATACTAATATTAATAAGGGTAATAGAACACATGATGGAAATATGTAGTCAGTTTTGTAAGGTATGGAGAATTCAAGAAGTTATATATAAGTTATAATGTCAGGGTTCCAAGTAATACATCCATAACAAACAGAACTGCGAGGCAAATAGGTTCCTCAAAGAATTGGTTTATTGGACATATCATATTGGCATAAACTGGTGAAAACTGATTCTGAATATTCCCATGGTTTTCACCTAATTAAAAATAAAAGTTTCTCCCCTTTTTCCAACAGTCAGTCACATGGTCCAATCAAGGTCCTGTCTGGTTGCCAGGTGATGTCGCTCCTCCTCTCCCCAACCACCTGTACGAATGCCCTTGATTCCCAGGGGAAAGTGTTTTGTTTTGGCTATGAAACCCTCCTATCTCTATTCCCCCTTGCCTATCTCTTAGCAGTGGCAACACTGAAGCCTTAAAATGGCCTCAGTCAGGTCAGCTTCGGGGTTGACATATAGGTTGGTTGGAAATAAGTTGGTTCATGAGAATAGAATAATTGTTCTATATATTAATATCTAGGCCAGGGGTGTCAAACTCACATCTTCGTGGTGGCGTGACCTATCAGGACTTTTCTCCCCCTTTGCTAAACCAGGCATGGGCATGGGCAACATGTGACACATCCAGCCTGCGGGGCAGGAATTGGATAGCCCTGATCTAGGCCATCTATCCAATTAAGTGGGGTATTTGTTAGCTGGAGAAAATTCTGCTTTTCCTCTATATAAGGTCTCAAATGGCAGCTAGTCACCATATGATCCAGTGTCTGATGAAGAGCACCACAGTCACATTCAGTGGAGCATACTCTGCCCCATTCAAACTGAGAATCCTGACAGATGCTGTGGAAGGTGCAAATCCTACTCAGAGTTTTCCAGCACTGGTGATTGGCATCAAAACCCACTAATTTTTGTGTCAGTTCAGTATTTCTTTTCCAGAATCTGGACGTTTGATAATCCAGTTTACTTTCCACTGGGATTTTACATCAAAGTTAGCATTACACAGTTCCTGTCCAAGTGGTATGATAAACCAAGCTAATATTTGGTGAAGGGGAAATGTTTCCTTCTGAAGGCTATGAGAAATTATTATTAAGGAAATAGTTTTATAAACTAGCCTTAAAAATGACAAAGCAAAACAATCTGTTTATATAATTTTCAATATTGATTCTATCTTCTAAAAGGGCAGTGTGTAAATCTAAAAGTAGTAATTCATAAAATGTTCAGCTAGAATAATAAAAGCAACTTTTTTCCAGTAATGATTCTTTATATATTTACATAAGTTATATAAATTATTTTGATGTCTACACCCCCACATAAAGTGGGACAAATAGACTATCGGTTTATATTATGATTGTTTTTTTTAAAGGTGTCTCAAGCTATAATCTTTCATCACTGCACCCTTCCTAAATCAGAGTAATGGCTGGAAACAAAGCAATTCTTTCTAGAACCAAGGAATATTTAATTGAAAATGTGTGGAAATATTTTACTGAAAAATATTTCTAAAATAATGGTATTAGGACTTTTAGTAATTACCTTGCATTGTTCTTAATTAAAAAGGAAATTTGCAGGAGAAAAAATATTACCTTCTTAATGCCTTGTATTTTCTCTTTTTGCCTTTACATCATCCAGATATTCAGCAAAATTGCTTTTTTGCAAAACATATATTGATCTTTAGCAGCAAATTCAATGTTTTGGTCATTGCCAGCTGCTTTCATAACTAGTGCCTTTAGTGCCAATGAAAAGACATCATTATTAACTCTGTTTTGTTTTTAATTATTTTTTCCTTAAAAAGGAAAAAAAGAGATGATAGTAACATAGAGATAGTTACAATGTCATTTGGATATACAGACATTAAAATTCCAAGAACACATGGTGTGTGAATAAAGAAGCAGAGAGTGAGAGAAAGAAATGCATGTTTGCTGCAATGCTAAAAAGACAGGTGTATTCAGATGTTGTCATGTGATTTCTTTACACATCCGATTTCTACAAGAGAAACAAAATTACATTAATTACATTAATATATTTCCCATAAATATAGCAGTCCTAAAATATTTCCAGTCCCATATTCTGGATTTTGATAGAATAAAGTTTCAGAATGCTCTGACTATGTAGAATTGTAGTCTCAATTTTCAATTTTCACATTATTTTGGAGAAAATAATTTATTTCAAATAATTAGGTATCCTATACGTGGGTTTGAATGATCTATTGTTGAGGCAAGATCAATCCAGGTGTGGTATCAAGCAGGACTTGTTATTTCCTTGTAAAATTTGTGATGGTTGGATAGTACCTATAGAAGAAATCACCTTCTCCACTTGAGGGAATATATATGTATTTTAATGGGATAAGGAAATCTGTAAAACACAGATAACTTTTGGGATGGTTGTCTCGCCTGTCTATCTTGCTGCAAGGCACTGTGGGAAAGCAAGGTTAATAAACAATATGCATTGCAATTTTTTTTCTATATCATAATCTGTCTTCCTATAAAGATGTTACATCAGCTGTAGTTAGATATGACCACAATAGCAGTAGGATATTTGAGTTCAAACAGTGATAGTTCTACCATGATGTAAAAAATATTCTTTTTTCTCAGTGCAACTCAGCAAGCACTCTTAGGCTCATTTCATATGTAATATGAAACCATGGTTTAATATTCCAGGAACAAGCCACTGCATGTATTTTGCATGTATAGCATCCACTTCTTGTCCCTTTTATAAGTCCAGAAAACTTCTGTTTCCTCTCCTTATCTAAAAAGAACCTCTTCTTATGTTCCAAGTGAGGGAAATGTGATTTGTTTTTAGATTATAAACCAGGCTATCAAATCAGAATGAGGTTCTGATTTATTTCCAGGGAGGTTGAATAATTTTCTGCCATACATGTTTAGCAAAGTGAGCTAATCTATGCATCCAGGACTAATATATGAATAGAAACAGAATTGTACTTAGTTTCTCTTACAGTGATCTTTTTCTCTGTATATACTAGGAAAACAAAAAGGAAAACTGTATAAGAGACTGAATGCAAACTGTTTCATGTAATTTCATGTTTAAACTGTTTAACAAAAGTATAGATATTTGAAAGTTTGAATTGTGACTGATACTGGCAAACCTGATAAATATTTCTTGACTTTTAGTTAGAAATGATTAGAATAAACACTGGCTTTCATTTCGTTCTACAGGAGAAGCAGATGTTTTCAATTTTCCTGTTTGTCTAAAGAGAGTGGAAATGCAGAATGAAAGCTTGTTCATAGCATTATGTCTGAATAAGACCACAAAGCGATTGCCTGATATAGAAAAGGCTCTGAAATGTAAAAAAGATGTTGAGACTCTAGAAAAAGTACAGAGATGAGCAACCAGGATGATTAGGGGTCTGGAGGCTAAAACATACGATGAACGGTTG
>AZIM01000427.1:674451-689635 GCA_000516915.1 Ophiophagus hannah | reverse complement strand
TGTAGGGTCTCCCACTTGGGCGGGGGGTTGGACTAAATGACCTACAAGATCCCTTCCAACTCTGATTATCTGTTATCTGTAGCCACTTTTTAAAATCAGTATTCTACCGTCCCAGATAGCATTTCTATTTCATGTATTTTTACGCTGATATTTGCCTGCAAATAAATTATATCTGGGAGCAAAGCCTGCTTAGTCCTATTGCTCTTTGAGCTCTCTGGCAAACAGTGCAATTAGGCTAAGTGATTAAATGAAGCCATAAAACAACACATGGGGAAAATAGCATATGCGTCCCCTCACCCAGGACGCTTCTGGAACATTACTCACATTGATGAGAATGCAAAATGCTAGAACAAAAATTTTGTATTGCAGAATCTTACTTTTTCTTACTGGACAAACCAGAAAGCAAATAAGGAAATACAGCTTTAAGGATCCTCTCTGCAGTGTCCTATCTGAAATTAAAAATGGTTTACCGATCACTTGAATTGCTTTTCATTCTCTTTCATCTTTCGCTTTCATAAGTTTCTGTCTGTAAGGGAAGATGTGATTGACAAATTCTGGCTTGTGTGTGGAGGCTACCAAGATGCAGTTCATGGGAGAAAAAGTAAAACCCATCCAGCCAATCCAATTCTATTACTTTGCTTAAATCATTTCTAGGATCTCTCCCTTACTTGTATCCACTTACAACCCTGCTGCATTTATCAGAAGCCAAACAAACCTTTACCGCAATAGCTTGCTTTTTCTCTTCATTGGGACAGCTGTTTCCCCCGCCCCCCCAATGTATTTGTTATCTCCACTCACTGTTCTGAATGGCTTTGTTGCCAGGAAAGCACCTACTCAGAAAGACCAAATAACATTTACATTTTAAAAAAATATGCATGAACAGAAGTATGCCTTTGTATCTCTTGTATGTGTGTTTGTGTGTGTGCATGTGTGTACACACAAATACATTGCCCAAGGTTGGATCCATTAGGCATTATGTGGGGCTTAATTATGAAAAATAAAATGCAACTAGTATAAAAGTGAAATCTACACACACACACACACACACACACACACACACACAAACTCAATTTATTATGGCAAATCAAATGGAAACACTAATTATCAATGCTCAGAGAAATAAAAATGCTTGACTCCAAGTTCCAAATAAACAATATAAGTACTGACTTTTTGAGAAACTCAAGGAAAAATGTATTAGAATAGCGCAATAACAACATGTGCAGGTACTGTACTGTAGTAAGAATTAGTAACTTCTGTTTATGATTTACTTCCATATGTACATTCTTCTCTATAAAAGAACATTTCTCTCTTTCCCAAATTGATGAATATTTAAAAAAATACAAGAAGGAAAATTTCATGCACACACTTATTCTACCCCCCTACTCCCTTTTCTTTTTATGTTATGACTTTAATATTATGAATTAGAAAGGAGGGATTAAATAACTTTGTAAATGCTCTGGGGGCCTTATTTAGACTAAAGATTCAGGGGAGGGGGAAAATCAGTTAAGTAAATAGTGCCCTGCAGAAGAAGCATATCTGTCTGATAAACAATTCTGAGCTGATATTAATCAATTATACAGAGTCAAATCTGCAAAGAGGCTCACAGAAGGCAAACAAGGAGTGTTCAGAGAAAAGGAATACAATCTAAAACAGGGTGCACACTGGTTTCAACCTTAGAGAAGCATTTGGCTTATTGGTAATCTGAAGACCTCACTACACCAAGTACATGGAACAGGAGAAAAAAATCAATGTAAGGTATTATAATTTAAATTGCATGAATTAAATACAACTCATGTAGTTATTCAATATGTGGATTTAATAAATATTTCTAATTCTATCATGCTGAAATTTGATGGAAACTTTTGGAAGGGGCCACACAGAAGGTTTTGGGAGCCTTAGGTTGTTCAGGGACAATTGCACATCTCTATAAATTCTAGAAGAGCACCCTAGAACCAGCATTTCAGTACCCCAGACAGCTAACAGCTTGCTCTTAAATCCAACCAGAGTTCCATCCTTTGCTGATGAATGAAAACACAGCTGTTGAGCTACATACACTGTCATCCCTACAAATGTTCATATGGTACATTGCAGAGGTGGTATTCAGCAGGTTCTGACCAGTTCTGCAGAACCGGTAGAGGAAATTTTGAGCAGTTCGGAGAACCGGCAAATACCACCTCTGACTGGAGATTCTACAGTATCCTTCCCCTGCCACGCCNAAAAAAATTGAATCCCACCACTGGTACATTGCCTAAAGTTGTGAAAATTACAGAGCTATTTAAAAACCCTGCTGTAACAGAGCTTTTAGCAGGCTTTGGCTTAGGATTGGGGCTAGCCACATTTGTTGGCTTCTCTCTTGATCTCAGTACTGGTCGTCATCATATGAACATAACTGGACCATAGTGAAAGTGGTATGAAATGGTTTCAGGAGAATCCTAATATTTCACTACAGTCAGATATTCCCAAATCAGCCTAGTTGTGGGAGCTTACTTCAACAGATAAAACTATGCAGTTATGCCTTCATGAATAAGATAAAACCTCATCATAGGGGCAGCTAAGTTACATATTATCCCTGACTCTGAAGTCAATAAACCATTTCTACCATAACTAGTGGCATATTGTATTCTATAGGCAAGGAGATGTGACATAGATTTGATAAATAAATTAAATATTCAGAGCACTGCATAATTAATAATTGAAAGGGTCTTTACTAAGAAGATCCTTCACAAGTGCTGGAGGTTTTCCATTGTATTAATTATGCTGACTAGATAACACTTATCAAGATGTGATATAAGCATCTTTTCTTTGGGGGGGGTAGGTTAAATGTGTGATCATTGCCTCTTTCACCATGGGCTATTAATAGAATTATACATTACGGAAATATATAATGTCAAACAGCTCTTAAGAAGATTGAATTTATGTAGCCAATAAGCTGCATATATGCATAACAAAAACAAATTTGATCAACAGTAAAATCATACTTTAGATACAATATAGACTTTCCAACCAAGTCATCAGTACAGGGCGCTCCCATCCCCCAATATATTCGATTAGCAACTTCCAAAAATGTCTGTGCTTCAGGCTGTCTTTCAAAATCCAGACACAGCTAATTTTCATTTCGACAAGACAAAAAGCTCAGAAAGCATTTGTGTTCAATTAGGACATTTGATATAACTAGCTGAGAAGATTGTGAGCTGGGTATAAATTAAAACAATATAGGCAAACCATATCCAGACTGCAGAATTAGGAGTGATTGCTAGGTGGTTAGGCTAAGAAAGGGTACTGTAGAAGAAATGAGTATGTCCATGTATATGTATTTATATACTAATTCTTCTTGCTTAGAGCCATAAAGTCCACACCTCTGATGGAAGTGGTCTGCACAAACATTAATTCAGATGGCCTGTGTGAGGAGTAAGATTTGTGTAAACTATCTAGCAGTAGCAGCAGCAAGTGAAAATAGCAGTTTATACATGAATAGGTTTGTGAAAAACCTTTATCTTTGTGGACGGACGATTGAAAGATATTCCTCCCACCACAGGCTAAATCTCAAAGGCTCTACTTTCCATTCTTCATCACACATATCATTATTAAGGTAATCAATTCAAATGTAGACGCAGAATGTGCATGTCATTCCCTGAGTAAATGCCAGACTTTGTCATTCACACTGTTCTTGGATGGAGGTTGGGTGGGGTGGGGGAGAATTGATCAAAAGGAGGAGGTTAGAAGAGTCCAAGGGATGAATGCCCAGTATCACACCATTCACATGAGTAATGTGAAAAATTGACAAATTGTGAAATGGGACCTGCCCATTGAAGAGGAACACCCCTGACCCGATTGATAAGTACAACCACACAATCTCCTTGAGCCAAGTTTATTGAACTGCTCAGGAGACAGAATCGAAGGATATGTCCACCGAGAGGGAGTAAGGCAAAAGCTTATATTATGATCTTGTTTATATGAAAAGGATAACAGTGCCCCTTAGCAATGAAGTCTACAAACCCACACTCATATCAACCTTGTACTTTTAGCCTTCATTTCAAGCCTTCAGTAACCGCCAAGGATCAACTTCCTCATTTCCACTTCTAGTTATTTCCAGTAACTAGACCCTGATTTTGCAATTTCAGTCTCCCAGTAATCTATTTGTATATTTTAAACCATTTGGCTAAACATTAAAGCATCTATAAAACCATTTTATTAGGCCAAACAGTTTCATTAATTATTTTTCCATTAGTCCTGATCATGACAGTAACTTCCCAAACTTCTTGAGGCTCAGCATCCCATAATCATCCAGAAGATGGATTTGTGTACTCCATATGAATTCTACTTGTGTTAGTTCTATACATTTAGTACGAACAAAGGCTTGGAATTTTTTGTATGCATAACCTGATCTGAATCGAACTAAATCTCAGCTGAAAAGAATGAGAAAGAATCTTAGTTATAAGCCCATCAAACCACTGCCAGGCCAAGATAAATGTTTTGCCCAAGGCAAAGATAACACTCCCTCCATCATGATTGAACTAAGAGGTGAATCTTACTCTCAGCAATAATGTTTCTTCTATCACATTACAGGCAACATTTTAAGAGAGTCAAGGTATGCAGAAAACTCATGACAGTCTTTCCTGCCCTCAGCAAGTATCTGTTGTTTCCTCTTGGTAGGGCTGGTTTTCCCCTCAGACAGATTTCATCTTCAGAGAAGGAAATCTAGAACTAGAGTGTCAGTCTTCAGTGGGAGGGTCTTCCAGATCCTCAGCATCAATTGGATAGTTTCACTGTCCAATTACTTTTATCATGAAGGTTCTTCTTCTAAGGTTCAGTCAAAATCGATCAACTTTTATCTTCCATCCATTATATTTCATCTAGACTTTTGAGAGGAGTTGTTTTTATTGTTACACAGTTTCAGGTATCTGAAAATTTTAATATTTAAAATTTAACTTCTATTTTTAAGCCAAGGCAGCCACTATCTAGAATTGAACTTTCAACCTTCTGAGTGGGAGGTGAGCATCTTCACCACTAGACCACCACACCACTCCCTGTTTAGCTATGTCTAAAGTAACCATACTTAATCTCTACCTTTCAGTTCTGATCTTCTGAGACTGTAATTAAGCACACACTTGGTTAAAACAACTCTTATTTTATTTCAATGCTGGGAATTATGTTCATTCCCAGCCTGTAATGAGTCTCAAACAGTCCTTCAAGATAAGCACCCACCTTTCTTTCCTTTCAATTGCTGCCAACAACAAAAGTGCCAAATGAAGTATAAGAAACCAAAAGTCCAAAGTCCACACACAGCTTCAAGGATTAATTTGAACAGAACAAACGACTTTGCTTCCTACAAAGGATTCTTCACCTTTGCCTGTCCTTTATGCCTTATGGGAGGGGCAATCACCCCCCAGCCTTACTCCCAAGTCACCCCTTTGGTCTCAGCTGCTCTTGCCTTCTAGCAGCTCTGCGCACATGCACACTGGGAACAGGTTCCCCTGGTTCCTCTGCCTCGCTGCTGCCAGACTCTGGAGGCTCCGGAGTCAGCACACCACTCCCAGATGGTCCTGGCCTCATCTCTGCATCGGACACAGGACTCTCATCCGAATCCTCTCCATACTCCCGGACTGGTCCCCGTTCTTACCCACTGTCCGATTCCACTGCCGTCTGCACAGGCTGCTGGCGAACCACATCACTTTCCTTCCTTCTCTTACGTTTTACTTTTATAATACCTCTCTTTCATCCTTTCCCTTTTCTATCAGTTTTCATTTTAATTTGTTCCCTGTTTAATATTCTCCTCCTTCACACACACCTGTATATTCTCTTTGAAAACTCCATATGTTATGGAGCTAAAAGCTGAGGATGCAAACAGATGCAGATTTTCTGTACAGAGTTTTGCTTTTAAAAAGCTGTAAAACTGTTTTCAGTCTTGGTAGTGGGTAGTATATAAATAGTACAAATAAATATATCATGAAGACGGCCCTGCTAACACAGGCAGATCTTAGCTATAAAAACCCAGCCAATCACAAGATATCAGCAAACTGACACTTTGCTGCCATCTAATGGCCATCCAGAAATTTGGAGCTCTACTGTGTTGCACTTTGCTAGAGGGGATAGTGGTGTATGTGCGTGTTTGTGTGTGTGTGTGTATACAATCTCGTATAATAGAGGTCTCCAAACTTAGCAACTTTAAGACTTCTGGATTTCAACTCNCAGAAATGGTGTAGGGTCTCCCGCTTAGGCGGGGGATTGGACTAGATGACCTACAAGGTCCCTTCCAACTCTGATTATCTGTTATCTAACTCTGGGAGTTGAAGTCCACAAGCCTTAAAGTTGCCAAGTTTGAGGACCCCTATTGTATAAGATACTTGTGTTCTATTTTTTTGTGCCTAGTCCAATGTTTCTCAACCTTGACAACTTTAACATGGGTGGACTTCATCTCCCAGAATTCCCCAATAGACATGCTGTCTGGGAAATTCAGACAGTTGAAGTTCACCCATCTTAAACCTGCCAAGGTTGAAAAACACTGCAATAGATTTAGATTCTTCTTTCCCAAAGAACATTAAACACATGTAAGTAATGTGGCTCTAAATACACTGTAGGCCTCTAACTGAAAATGTTCCCAAAGCTCCTGTAATTGAAGAGAATTTAAAGTCTGGGCCTTAATGATTCATTTAAGGAATTTAAAGAGAAAGGGGAATACATTACTCTGTCCATAGTGGCAATTAATGTGCTCCAAGGAGGATTATTTAAAATAGGAACTACTGTACCAGAACATACTTAAAATCACATGGAAGCCTCTAAGTGGAATACCAGCAGCTTCAAGAGAGAGAAGACTCTCTGAGGTAAAGCAACCCAAATTCAAACATTTTTTAAATTTTATTTTTATCAATTTTAATTACTAACAAAAAGGAGCAAAAGTCAAAACTAATAAGGATAGTGATACATACATTGTTAAAGAGAAGGGGAAAAACATAAAAAGTGCTACAAAGAAAAAATGAAAAAATGTTTTTTATTTATTTGTTTGTTTATTAAATTTATATGCTGTCTATCTCCCTGATAAGGTGACTCTGGGAAGCTTATAAACAGTAAAAAATAAATAATAAATAGAAAAGCAATTAAAATTTTGAAATTCTACAAAAAACTAGAACCAAGGAGATGGACAACATATAGGGATGAGATCATCTTTCCCCATCAAGCGGTTAAGTGTCCCCCTCGTGAAAATCCACCCAGACGAGTTTCATAAATGCATATGCTCATATATTCATATTATATACACACACACACACACACACTGTAATTATTATTTCTGATATATTTATATGAATACCCTTTTTTTAACCTACTGTGTTCTTTTCAATGCTGCGATATCAGTCTTTTGGTCATAATAAGGGCATGGAGAATCTATTTACATTGTCCAGTTATCAAATTCCATGTATTAGGTGTGACCCAAATTCAAATAATGTCTAGAGACATTATTTACTTTAATTCTATTTTAAAATTCAATGTTTCTTATTTCCCAGGAGAAATTGCAGCTAAGTCAATAATAACTATTACTGAGAATCTCAGCTATATGTTAATAAGTTGTATCTTTCTATCTTGTCCACACTTGAGAGGAAGCTGATAAGGCCTATGCCTCTCCGCTTTTCTCCAAAAAAGTAGCTATGTCTGCAGAAAGGATTGATAAAAATAGAATATAATTGACATTTTATGAAATCAAGCCACAAGCTCCAAAATATTTATAGGGATAGAAATAGATATGACATCAGAATATAAATGGACAAAGTATAAAGAAGAATGCTAAAAATTATTACCACTTCCAATTATTCATCAGTAATTTTTTCTGTTACTTTTTTTTTTTAATGAAACCAGACTAGGCTGTTAAAAGACCTGTATTTTTTAGAACAAATCAAAGGGGAATCTTTATAAAATGTAGAGAGACTGTCTGGTCTAGTGGTTAAGGCACCAATCTGTGAAACTCGGAGGCTGTGAGTTCTAGCCCCACCTCAGGTATGAAAGCCATCTGAGTGACTTTATTTGGACCATAATAAAGGTAGGATATAAATAAAATATCAGTGACTGCTGTCCTATTTGTGGATGAATAATGTAAACCTGAGTTTAAAAAGTAAGAAGCCGCCATGTTTTTTCCTATTCTGACAGCATATGCAATAAAAGATTGTTTAATATAAGTTTAATTTCCAAATGTCAAGGCCATACTTTTTTTTTCAAAATTTGTAAAATTAGAAAAAGCAAAAGTCGTGTATGGACATGGATGAATGCTCTAATGCAAGGATATAGAGCTAGTATAATCTAACCTTTTTAAATATTGAGCAGTAGACTGAAGTTTGCATTCTGTCCTTTCAAGAGATTCCTAAAATCTTCCTTACTTCCAGTAATCAGAATAACTGGATATATAATCATCAGTACATTTGAGGTTATTGTCATTTTCCTTTGCAATTTTAAGTCTGATTTTATGTTTCAGAATTTTCTATGTAAATTAAATAAGGAAACAGTATAGAAATAGTACATTTCCTTCTGAATTTTGAACCATTTAGTAGCTGTTCCCAAACCATTGCTTCCTAGATATAATAAAATGGGAGATGAGGGCTTTTTATGGTCTATCTGTACTCTACAAAATCAAAAACCTTTTATGTCATTATGAAACAAAAAAAAATGTTTTTGGACCTTCCTTGCTTACCCCATTATCCATTAGGCATTAGCAATGTGGAATCAGCTATCCCTGTTTCTTATATATCTTGTCAGTCCTTCTCTGAAATATTATTGAGGTCATTATTGCAAAATCTTCAATGTTACATTATTAACTTATAAAACATATGGTATTGTTTGGATTTTTAAAAGCTTTCTTTAGCATTGTCCTTATTTTATTATTGGAATATAATCTGAATTGTTCAGTCCTTTGGCCTGTGCCACGTGTTGCATAACCACTTACAAAAAGCAAGTAACACTTTATTAGTACCATGTTGTTAGAATTTAAACAGCCCTGCTGATATTTCATCAACTCCTGAAGATTTAGTGGTAGAATATTTTCTAGAGCCATTTAACAATTTAGAATGTCTCGCTACTCTTCATGCATGCCATCTACTATGGAATCTTTTTGATCAATAATCCATATATTTATATCATTTCTTTTTTAGTGGTTAGATGAACTTATTTTTCTTATCTGTTGCTTTTTATTTCTCCTACTTCTGCTATTTTCAGCATGTAAAAAATAACTATTTTACTATTTTGGGGTTTTTTTTCCTTTTAAGGATTTTTTGGGGTTGTTTCATCTTGTTTCATCATGATACTACACATTTCAATCTAGAGGTTTTCAGATATTACTAATCTAATCCATTAACTTGTCCTTTAGTATTACTGCTTAATCATATACAATACAGGTCATTTTGTCTTGTTCTGATTATTTCGTTTTCTATTTGTTGTCTTTAAATTACAATTTTACAAAAGGAACAATAGCCTGGAATACATTGCTGCTATTCTGAGAGTTGCTTTAATGGTATTTTTTTTTTTAAAAAGAGGCATGTTTCTTTAAATGGTATTAAAGATGGAAAAATTATGTGGTTGTTTTAATGAGTAGCAGAGAGATGAGTGATTGATTGAGATTAAAACACTTCTGAATCATTTTTAAATGTACCCAGACCTGATAATTATCTTTATCAGTTTTGAGAGGGCTATTCTGTGGGAATCTATTTTAGAAGGGCTTTAATTAAAATGTGGTGAACTTTGATACAAGACACAGATTTTGGATAGATATGCTCATGGGCACCTGTATAGATGGGCAAGTGACGTCATATGCATCTCGATATCATTGCACAACTGGCGCAAAATATGAAACATGATATAGATTACTCGTGTAACTTTTGTAAAAATGAGTAAAAGTATATGGCATAGCACAGAATAGAATATGTTACAGTCACAGGCGAGAGTTAAAAATATGTGTTCAAAAATTGAAATAAAACTCTATAGTTTTTTAAAATTGCCTAATTTGCCTCATTTGCATAGTGTATTTTATATTGTAATGAACTTCCATGCATATGCTTCTATGTTGCATTAGAATAAAGTATATTCTAAAACAACAAGCAATTAGAAATACCATTAATAGTGCAGTTTTATAAATATCTGCTTGGATTGAAGGCCTGTTAAATTTAGTTTTTCTCACTGTCATGTGATAAATGTGTACTTCTGTTAATCCATAGCAATTATTTCCATGGTTATCTTCTCTTATTCTTTAGGTGCTGTGTTTCTTTTCTTTCCCTTCTTTCTTTCTTTCTTTCTTTCNTTCTTTCTTTCTTTCTTTCTTTTTCTTTTCCTCTTTCTTTCTTTCTTTTTCTATGAGGAGGTATAAATGGCACTAAGGATGTCAGAGAAATCTGTCATGGATTTCCTTTCAAATGAAATGGTGTGAACTGCCAAAACAGCATCTGCTATGGCACAAATAGGCATGTCATTCATAAGAGTTCTGTAATGTTGATTCAAAATATTTTCAGCACAAATAACACACTGAAAAATTTATATATTTATATATTGGGAGAAAATGCAAACACAAATGCATATATATATTTTAAAGGGCTAACATAAAAATGCATATTAAGGAAAATTTTTACAGAAGATACAGTGCATGCATTTAGGGAATACTATTATATAAAAACAACCACACATTTTTTTTCTGTTTTCATTCTTCTTTTGAATCAGAATGATGCAGAACTTTCACAGGATACATTAATACAAAATGTGTACTAAAATGTGCATAAAATGTACAAAATATTTATGACTGAATAAAAAATGTATACTTCAAGCATAATTTCATCAAATAATATGATGCATTTAAAATAGAGAGCTCCCTACTAACATCTTAATTTAACAATTTTTCTTATGGTATAATGTTTGAAAAAAACCCGTTCATTATCTAACCTGGTTATAGGATTGTTACAAGGTGAAAATAAGAAAAGTACATATGTGTGCCTCTTGTCTGAGAGAAACAAACAGTAGCTAAATGAGTTCTATTTTCCTGCCACTGTCATCTTGACAAAAGAGGTAATTCCATTATTTGCAAGCCTTCTTGAAACCCATCACCACCTACATCTATGCAGTTGGATGATGAATCCAGAAAATAAACAACTGACTTACAAGCCGGCAAAGCCAAAAACAACCAAAAAAAGGGACAGGCTTAGTAAAAGCAATCTGCAAAATACAGAGACTATTTATCACATCATCATAACCACCAGCAAGTTAATGTTTAGCTCTGATCATCCATCCGTCTCAGGAATGCCACAACTATTTTTCCCAACAATGTCCTCATCTTTTGTCAACCCATACTCCACATTCAAGTTGACTGGAGCCGGCAACGTTAGTATGAAATTGAACAGCAGATAATAGAGAGCGGTGGCCGTAATAAAAGCCTGCATTCATGTGGGAGAAATTGAATACCCTGTCACCATGTACCAAGAGCAAAGGTGGTTTGTGGAAGGCTGCTAGTGTGAAACCTGAGGGGACCAACAAAACAGGTGTGAAAGCCAGGGGGAAACTGGGGGTACAAGCAGCTGTGGGAAAAGATGAAAGAAAGATATTTAAGTCTAGTCCAGAAGCAAGAGCCAGAGGGAGACATCTACTGGTTTGTTTATCGCTTCTTCTGGTGGCCTCTTCCCAGTAATTAATGCCAACATTTTCTCTCCTCCCCGCCCCCACAACTAAGAGCATAATTAGAGCTTAATAAAATTGAGAAGCCAGCAGTGTGAAAAAGAGAGAACGGAATAAACAATAAACAATGTGGCACTGGGGAAGGGCAGCCAGGGAAGAGGATGCAGAAGCATGATGGCTGAATAATGCCTTCGATAAACTGTGGGCACGCCGGCACTGTCACGCTCTCGGCAGCCCCAAGTGTGCCAGTAGCGTGGCGCAGACAGACAGCTCGAATTAATCCCAAGAGGAGTGCATGACAGGCGAGTGAAGCAGACAATTAGAACGAAGGAGGAAATTGGAAATGGCAAAGGTGTGAACATATGTCAAATTACAACTAAATGATAAATTACAATTCTGTCATTGAAAGAAGAAGTAATTAAGAAAGATTCTGGCTAGCTTTTTCTGCTTTTTTTGCAAGAAAAGGGGCAAAAAGAAAGAGAATGAAGGTTTTCCTTCTCTCCCCCCTCCCCCCGCCCCCAACTTATTCATTCAGTTATTCTTTCCCCTGGAGACTTTGGCTTTGAATTTATTTGGTGAATTGTTTCTGTCTGTCTCACATGTCACGTCCAGTTCATCCACCTCACTCCTTGAGGGCTGCATTATTTGTGTGCATTAGAGATAATACCTTCCTTTCCTCGTCCCCTCTTCTCCAGCCTGACTCCCTGTCCCCTAGCCTGGCAGAACCATTGTGTCACAAAACGAACAGGAAGCTGATGGTGCCCGATTAAAAAAAAATCTGTGCAGTGCAGGTTATTTTATTTTATTTTTTAAGGGCCTGCTGAAGTTGCTGCACTCTAATTATTTTCAGCAGGCATAGCACAGTCCAGCTGACAATTAGGAAGTCGCTGCTCTATTGCTTGCGGGATTCAGACACCACCTCATAATCATAATCGCGTCTTTTTCATTTAGGCAGAAACACGGTTAGGTGGGGTTCCATGGCAGCCAGCTGTAAGCCTCTTAACTACCTTTTTTAAAGAAAAAAGAAACAAGAAGATGGATAATTACAGCAACTTGTTGAATAACACCAGCCAAATCTATCTTGGCATTTCAAAAGCCCGTATTGTTAATAGGTTCCAGGTTTGGAGGCCACTTAGACATCTCGGTTGTGGTTGGGTCATACCATCATATGACACCTGCTTGTTTGAAGAAAATCACCTTGGGACGTTTCACACTGTGGGAATCTGTTTCCTACTAAAGCATGGGAAAGGAAAGGGATTCATTTAATATTTTAGGAGGCATACCAGAGCGAGGTGAATAAGGGCAATGATGAAAAATGACTTTCATTGCACAAATGTAATGTAAGACCCAAATCCCCCCTGAAATTCTTGCCCAGTTCATGCCCTTTTCCAAGCAAATTTATCTTTACAAGTAGGGCAGCAACAGGAGATGCTTCATTAACTCCTGAGCACATTTTTGCCTACAGCTACCCTGGCAAGGAAAAAGGCAACCAGCTCTGTTTATGGAGACTTGGTTTTATGGATTCTATGTGGTTTTATGGAGTCTTATTATGGAAATCATTGGTTCCTTGAGAAATGCTGGATGTTGCAATGTCTTTCTCATCATTTGCACCGAAGTCATCATCCCCCTCCCCCCTCCTATTATTCTTTCTGACTGGCTAAGTTATGGTTTCCTTAACAATGCTCCATGGAATAATCACAGTTGGCTGGGTTCATGTAACAAGCCCAGTCATAAATGGAGGTTACAAAAAATATGATCCAGTGGTCATGTGGCATACATTTTAGGCTCCTCAGAGTGGGTAGAAGAAGAACTGTGCACCAATGTTTCTATGCTAGGCTGCTTTAGGGAAGTCCAGTGAACAAAATGGGAGTTTCTAAACCTAGCAGATGGTTTAGAATATGGCACTTAACATGCCATGGAAAATGTGGTGCAGCCTTTCAGCTGGTAGAAGTTGTACATCCTACCATTCACAATGCCTGGATCCAGAGAACATGCTAAGTAAATTGCTTTTATCTGAGACAGATTTCATGCTAGTATTTCTGTAAATTTGCTCCATTCTAACAAACAAACAAAAAAGGATATATATTGTTTCCAGTGTCAAGAAGCACAAATATTTGAATTACAGAGCCTCTGACTTGGTTTCAAGCAATTAAGGCTGAATCATACAGTTGGTACACATCTTCAGACTATCATACAGAGATTTTGGATATAATTCAGCTAAATTGAGTTCTACTTATTTATATAGGCAGCATTAATACATTTGTTAACCTTCCTGTGATTTTTTTAAAAAAAAAAACCAATAAAACATAGGAAATATAGAGTGCTCCAAACTTTAATCCTGTTGCCCCACCATTATAATACTTTTCTTCATATTGACAACATGGAAATAAATTGGTACAATATTTTAAAGAGGTAAAACTATCCCATTAGTACCAGTAAGAGATTGGCTTCTGTTGTGAACATGAGGCATGAGGTTAAAGTCTCACAAACCCTTGTCGGAGTCTAGCTCTGACTTCTCCTCTAAAGCTACAACCTCCCAGATTTATGGTTTAAAAAATTATGATCAAGCATTGTGCATGTGCACGCAGAGCTAATTAAGTCCCTAATATCATATCCCCTTAGGCCTTTTCACATTTTGAACAAATGGTGGATATTATTCTAAAATTTAAAATCTAGAGAAATACGGAGCAACAAGAGACTCCTTCAAGTTCTCATGAATTTGGTAATTGTCTAATAGGTAAAAGAAGAGATGAGATTCTTCCAAGTGCAAGAAGCGTGTTTCTTTCTTCCTCTGAGTAAGATGCATGACTTTATATGCCAGTGTAACAGAATGGATGAGGGAGACACCACTGGTATCATTCTGAAATAAATCATTTTGGAGCTGTTCTGGTCAGATGCTAAAGTTAAGAGTCTGAACAGCTTAATTAGGAGGCATGTTAAAAGCAAAAGGTGGAAGTTGCATTAATTACAGGAGACATCTCTCTCAGCCAGCCAGGTAGCAACTGTACTACTGTGCTGCTAAGGTAACATTATGCCACCCTCTTCATTAATCAAGGGCATTCTTCTGTCTTTTGAGCTGGCTGGGTTGATATACTTCTGCATATGCTATCGTAGCCTAGTTTGACTGTATGTTTCAGGTTGATCGTTTTGGTTTAATTGGAGCTAATTATTGCCATATAAATTAGCAGAGAAGAACATCAGCACAATGTTTAATGCACATCCTCTAGGCTTTCTCCTGCTGAGGCAGGCAGATCTTATCCAAGATTGTGGTGTAATGTGTGATGAATACGTTTGTGGTGCCATCATCATTTTTTTCGCCATGGGAGTTCAGAGAAGAGACAATTTCTCCTTTCCAGATGTTTTACATAGGAAAGTTTAAGAATGGTGGGGACGTGGGTAATAAACATACAATTAAGTGAATTCTTAAACAGTGATTCCTCCCACCAACCCCAAGCTCAGTTATAGGACCTTCATATGGTGAGCTTGCTATCACTTGGGATCAGCTTCAGAATAGAATAAAATTCTTTAGAATAGAATACTTTATTGGCCAAGT